>JAQFVV010001446.1:0-69646 GCA_028023455.1 Epiperipatus broadwayi
TATACCTAGCCCTTTACACGTCGTCTCGTAAATTTTATAAAAACATTATTTATATAAAATCAATAAAATGTTTAATGTTTATAATGATGACTCGATCAGAACTTTGTACCTCCCTCTTACACAAAATCCTATCACGGGGCTGTCGGTACTGGGTAGAGTAATCAATATCATTTGCAAACATTTGCCAATAACATTAACACTCATTTACTAGATTACATATTAGCCAATCAAACTTTTTATTTATTTAAAGGAAAAAATCCAATGGGTGCCAGCCGATCTTTGTCGACAAGTCTGCTTGACCAATACGATCTAGTACCCGCTCCCGCTAGCTCAGCTACAACAATCAATTAAATATAATCCGCCTACCTAAAAAAAATCAATTTATGAATCTTTCTCTGCGCTAAATTTCTCGCTTTCTCTTTTTCTTTTATTTAATTATTTAATTTAAATCTAATTTAAGTAATCACTAATCCATGAAGTCTCCATTTACGCTATTACACTTCGTTTGGTCTTATAATATAATTAATTACACTTTCATTCAAGTTCAGATAATATTTAATACAATCAAAATTTCATATTATAAATACATAAAAAAAATAATTATACACACAGTCACAATAAAATCTCTGGGTAATGGAGCTAAAGACAACTAATAATTATTGTTCGTACCATAAAGTTCAGAGTTTATTATTCCATTTATTATTACGGCTTTTAATTAGTGAATTAGAAATTGAAATAAACATTACCTAGCTTTCTCCCTTATGCACGGTTCTGAGCGTTGCTTGTGATAGTATTTCATTCGGTCAGTTAGCGCTAACTCTTTGCACTTCTTTTCCCAATGTCGTTGGGATCCTGTGGGCTCCACATGGACACTCCGTCTCCTTCTTGTTTTACACGATCATGATCGACATTTGAACTGTTTGCTGTTGGTATTGCGGGAAGGATTCGGCTGGCTGTTCACACGATGGGTTTAACAGTGCAGCATTATGTTTAACTTGAGACGTATATTAATATTCAATGCTCTCGATCTATAAAAATAATTTTAATTAATAATACAATAGAAAATTCGCCCTTTTATATTTTACGGTCCTTATTTTGTGGATTCAATCTACAATATGTAACTAATCCTCTGGTGTTTCAGTTACGGTCCGTGCTGACTTTCTGGTGTTTGCATTGGTCATTTAATTTCTTTGTACTCTCTGCTAGAGTTATTTCAATTTCTTTGTTAGAATTATTTCAATTTCTTTGTTAAAGTTATTTTCAATTTCTTTGTTAGAGTTATTTCAATTTCTTTGTTAGAATTATTTCAATTTCTTTGTTAAAGTTATTTTCAATTTCTTTGTTAAAGTTATTTTCACTAACTAGCCGTTTAATGGAAATTTCTTATGTTCGTCATTAGCTCCCATTGTTCACTACATTCCTTTGATTACATATATTTTTCCCTTTTTTTTTTTTTTTATTATAATTATAAGACAAAACGAATTCCACCTTGTTTTTTTTTTTTTTTTTCTTAAAGCAATCTTAAATCAAATTTTAGTTCTTTAGGTTTTATTTAAATACGATTCAAAATTATATCTTATAAAACTGTCTAATTTATGCTTTTAACGATAAACCTGTCTATGAGAAAAAAAAATCTTTTTATTCTTATTTTACCCTACAAGACCTTTTATTTTTATTAAATATTTACACAAATCATTTATCAATTTATATTTTTTTTCAAAATTATGTGTAACTCCGTAGAAAGCACACTCCTTCCTGATGTATCTCGGTACAATATATATATATTGTGAGAGTACCATTTGAGTCTCATCTAAAACAATTTGTGTTTCTTTGTGAATTTAACTGTGCCTATATCGAATCAACATTTATAAATAACCTACACCTATCTTAAGGTTTTCTTATATCAGCTATATACATAAACTAATTAAATATTATAAATATAATTCTAAAAATGAACTATTCTTAATTTATTTATATGCATACATAAATAAATGTTTCTAACTAATAGTATTTTTTTACTAACCAAAATTGACACTGACAAAGTCTTAAGTCAATATTGCATTTTATCAGTTGAAACAAAGAAAATAAATGTTTAGAGTTCATTACAAATTGTATATTTTAAACAATAGAGAGTGTGAGCATGAGTATGGGATATGCTTGCAAAAATTAATCCAGTATAAAAATGAACTAATATTGTTATATAATAATCTTCTATTTAGTTATCAAGGCAATAACTACGTCTGAAATTTAAATGTGTTTGAATTTAGAACACTTTTAAGAAAAAAAGAAGATTCACTATTTTAAAACTGTCTTCAAGTAATTAATTTACTTACTTTTAATATTATAAAGAACTATAAAAAAATATTCATTGAAATTGACAAGGTTATAAGAGTTATCAACCTCTTCGAAATGAGTTTTCAAAATATATGTTTAAGACAAAAATTTATAAAGATGTTCTTTAGCTAGACAATTTAAGCCAAGGATTTCTGCTGATGTTTTAAATCTGAACATGTAAATTTATTCCTACTTAATGCCTAAAGTATAATGATCGTAATTTCCACTAAAAAAGTTGCCTTAATAATGGAGTATTAATTGAAAAAGATTTTAAATCTTTTACTATGCAAATATTTAAAAGAATGAATATTTGGATTACCTCTTCAAAGGATGATCAAGGAACTTTACCTTTCAACATTCATCATCATTTTATTTCGTCTAAGAATGAATATGAAACCATTATTCTTTCACATCTTGGAGTACTTTATTGTGCCCTTTAATAACTCTTAAACTTTATTTCCTTTGGCGATAATTATATTTACGTGGAAAAATTACTTCGTATATTAAATTGGAGAACTGATAAGAAGAACATTTTATTTTTATTTATTTAATAAAATTTAGATGTTGATATTTTGATATATGCTCTGGTGAAAGTGACGGCTGACTAAGGTAAAAGTTTTTAAATTATTTCAATTTGGAAGTAAGTTTTATTATATTTAAAAGTTTTTAAATTATTTCAATTTGGAAGTAAGTTTTATTATATTCCAAATTGAATCTTACCTGACAATTATCATAATTTCTTTTTAAACAATAACATGATTAATATCAGAATACATTCTATTATTAATCTAGTGTGAATGGATGTTACCTTATATAGACATATAACACACACTGAATCATTTTAATGACACAATATGTAGATTTATAATGTATGGTGGTATTATTTATTGTACACATGATTTTGAATTATATATATGTAAATAATTACATTATGTTTTTTTCTGAATGTTAAATAGTTTTATTATTGTAAATATATAAGTACAGATTATAATTCTAAATTTTAATATTTTTATTATTTATGTGATAATATTTTTGTTTCTATTACGGATTAAAATGTGTTAAACTTGTTTTTAAAATTAAACAGGTCTCATTTGTTTATTTTATTTAGTCATTTTATAAAACCAATAACTATAAATATACATAATCATATATATATATATATTGTATCAACTTAGTGATTTAATATTTATAAAAAAGTTATATATAGCTTATACTAAATTTATCATTACTATGGGATATTTGTGGAAATGCCTGAAGAGAGTCAATTGCAATTTCTACTCTGAGCTCGAATTCCAAGAGTAACGAGGTTATTAATAGAGGAGTGGATTGGATTATATTTTAAATCACATCATCCATGGCATTCTATAAGAAGACTCAAAGTCCGACTATAGGTAGATGCGACTTCCTCGAGACCTGAAAAGGATCGTCCTGTTATACATGGCGCCCATACTTAAGGCATGAAACAGTAGTTTTTCATTGGTTAAATCTAAACACTGAATAATAAATAATAGAGACCATCACATGATCACCATCTCATACTAGCACATAATTGTTGTAAACAAAGGCAAAACTCTTTTCTCCATACAATAGTGCCACCCTGTGCTAACCAGAGTAATCAATAGATGCCAGAAGGCTTGTGCATAAAATCCCTATTTATTGCTTACTCATCCAATATCCCCAGACTAGTTTCTGGTGTGTGGCCATCATCAGTGAGGAGCCTTGGATCTGAGAACACTGCACCTAGCACAGGGTGGCACTACTCTATGGAGAAAAGAGTTTTGCCTTTGTTTACAACAATTATGTGCTAGTATGAGATGGTGATCATGTGATGTTTAGTGGTTTAACACCAATCCTGCCTAATAGGATAGTGGTGGCTATGGTTGTTTAAGAGCCAAAGACACCAAAATGTATGGGTGCTGAATTGAGTTCAAACCCATATGACTATATAAGCTATTGAGCTTAGATTGAAAATATTTTTTGTGTTTTCAATTTCATTCTCATAGTTTTGTAGTAAAGTAGAGTTAAAAGGTGGCTTCTGGAGGGTTGCATTAAATCCTAAGATCTAGATGCAGTGCTCTCAGATCCAAGGCTCCTCACTGATGATAGCCACAAGCCAGAAACTAGTCTGGGGATACTGGATGAGTAGGCACTAGTTAGGGATTTTATGCACAAGCCTTCTGGCATCTATTGATTACTCTGGTTAGCACAGGGTGGCACTACTGTATGGAGAAAAGAGTTTTGCCTTTGTTTAAAATAATAGAGACCTTGAAATAAAATAAACCGTACTAAACAGATGAATTAGTCGCTTTAAAATAAATAAATAAATAAATAAATACGATTATAAATTGGGCATTAAAATATATATTATAACAACATCTTATAAAAGTAGGAAAAATAGAATTACATTTAAAGTCATAAACACAGCATGAAATCTTATGGTATATATTAAAGTATAACTTTGTAAAGAAAGTAATTTATATATATAACATTAGAAATTTTTCGTTAATGATAACTAGAAATGGGAAAAAGCTAATAATAATGGAAGTAAAAAGTTTCAAAGAATCTTTAAGCAATAAAGATAGTGAAATAGAAATTACTTCAATTAGTAATGAACAAGGATCTTTACAAGTCCTAATGTCTGAGGGGTCTATAGCAGAAGTTGAACATCCTTCACAAGTTCACATGACAGATCAAATATTACCTCAAACACAAAAAGTAATGGAATCTATAACAGTACAACCTCAAGAAAGTGATAAGTATATAACTCAGTTGGTTCAAATGATAATGGATCTAAAAGTTAGTATAAAACCTGATATGAATAATATAAAAACTGTTATGGATAATATAAAAGCTGATATGGTAACCAAAGCTGATATTAATAATATAAAAGCTGATATGGTAACCAAAGCTAATATGAATAATATAAAAACTGATATAAATAAAATGAAAGCTGATATGAAGGGAGAAATGGCTAGAATGAATGATAATATGGTAACTAAAGTTGATATGGATAATATGGAATTGAAAGTAAAAAAAGATATAATTTCTATAAAAGAAGAGATAAAAAAAGATATTGATGATGTTAAGAAAAAGATGCAAGTAGAAATCAAAGTTGTTGTTGAAAAGAAACAAACTGCCAATAAAGTAGAAAGAATTCATGATACAAAGGCATCAACAATATCAATGGCAATAAAATGCCAAGAATCCAAAACTTATCCTGAGCATGAGATTTGCGAATATAATGATAGCATCCAGAATAAATCACTTTTAGTTCAAATGAATATTTCAGAAGAAAACTATCATGATTATCATTTTACCATACAGCAGAGCAATGAAGTAGAAGATCATTGCAGCATTACTAAAGTGCTTGAATCTAATCCAAAAATCTTAGAAAAAGAAGAGGATATGGATCATGTGAAATATAAATTAAATTCTGAGTCTCAGGAATTGAAAAAAGCATAATTGAATGATAATACCGAATGTTTACATAAAATAAGACTTCAGATTTCTTGCATTAATAATAAATCATGAACTCATGAAACTTGAGATGACTCCACTATCTAAAGATATAATAGATGAATACAACAGTGAAGTGTATTTTGAGCCATCCCACCATATTTTTTTATTCCCAGAACAAAAGTAAAACATTTCATCAACAAGGTGTTGATAAATTGTATGACAACCATCTGATAATATCATTATCAGTGATAATATTTAATGGAAAAGAAGGTTGTCTTAATAGAAGGTTTAATTTAAAAGATATGATTGAAGGCAATGGATTTAATTGTCTTAAGTGTAAATTATGGTGTGTGAAGCATCACCATAATCCTGAAGATGAACAAATTATAAAAAGTCTTCAGACAATAATAAAGATATTTATAATACAAGCTAAGAGACAGAAAGGTTCACAATTCCATAGGTTGTGTAATACTTATGAAGGTCCCTTCACATTCATTGAACATGTTAATGGATGTGCTTAAAAAGTAAAGCACACATATAAGGAAGGACTTCATAGATTACGACTTTGGGATGTGACAATGGACTTTCAGTAATGATAGAATTCATTAGGCTGTTCTTTTAAGAGAATAAATGTATATATGTAAATAAATAATTGAAATTGAAATTAATAATAATAAAATGCATCAAGTTAACAAAAGTATGAAATAAAATACTTACAGGTTTATTAGAGTACAAGTTATGGTTATTTAACCAAGTAATAATAGTTGATCAATTAAGCATCACGATAATGCAATCTGATGGTGACACTACTTATAAAATGCAAGTCCACCATTATATATTTTGATATGGATATGTATAAATAAGATATTTAGTTATATAGTGTGATGTTGTTAAATTGTAATAACAATCAGCGTTAAGCCAATGCACATGTGCTTTGAGAATATATATGGATATATAAAAAAATAGTGTATAAGCTTATAAACAACTTGTTAAAAAAAGGCCAATCAAAGAAATAAAAATGTGAAGACAATTTCACACAAGTTCAAAATTGGGGATCAAGTTTTTATAAAAACACCTCATATGAGTAAACCCCAAGAGAGCAAATATCAAAAGTTTTACCATCAATATGAAGGGCCTTATATAATCATAAGGCAGACAGGTCCCAATGCATTCTGGATAAATATAAAGGGAGATATTAAAGACACTTACAATACTAGAGCTTTAAAACTCTATTTTGGTCACATGAATTAATAATGTTTTACCACATTCTACATATGTATAGAGTAAAATGTTGAAAGAAAAGATAATTTGGAATAGGTAAGGAGAGAAAAAGTTTTCATTTAAAGGTATATAGGTATATATATTGAAACAGTAAGGTCTGCTTTGCAGATCTTTGTTTCACCTTTTCTCGCCTATTTCCTACCCTCATACCTTAGTTTGAACCTCAATCTATCGTAGTCTGTCTGCAATACGCTTTTATACCAAAAATCCTGCCTAATTTTAAACCACAAGTACAATGCTCATAATATATATAAGTATAACTCATGCCTAAATAAATAAAATATTATGGATTATGTATATGTTCACATAATTTAGATTTAGTTAAAAGTAGGTTATATAGGTCATAATTGCGCACACACTGTGATATGCATTTTAAAACATATCAAAATTATAAATTGTTAATTAAAGTTATTTTGTTTGAATCTGTTTACAAAAATATATTACAGTTGTAATATATTTTTGATTTAAAATAAAATTTATATTCATTTAGTAGATAGATTCAAATATTGCAATTTAAAAAAAGTAAAATAGTTTTCTTTTAATTTAATAAAAGTCATTCCAAATATTTCTGTTAAAATAAATGAGGGACAAAAGTTTAATTATTTAATGTTATAGAAGCTTATCTAAAAATACAGCAGATGTCCACTTAAGGTTTTTTTTAATTAGTAAAAGTAATTTTAATTAAATCTAGTTTGTAATTCGAATGTCGACAAGGAAATTAACAATAGAAATTAATTAAAATTTTATTAAATTCCTTTAGACATTCGAATGGGTTTAATTACAGCTGATAAGTCCGGTATATTTTTGTAACACTCCAGGGCAGTTCTATTGTTCAATTCCACTATAAAAAGGAAGGTTTTCTTTTGTTCTCCATTCTGGTCATTTGCTGATGAAATGTTTCTAACCAAAATTATTCTAGTTTTTGCTGATGAAATGTTTCTAACCAAAATTATTCTGGTGTTGCTAATGAAATGATTCAAGTAATATTCTAGTAAAATATTCTTCAAAATATATTTTCCTGAGATTTTAGCTACGTGCCTGTGAACTTATATTTGAAGCCGAGTTTTCATCTCCAAATTACTTCATCATGTTTACCACAAAAATTGCTAACCTTGACATGTCAGAGTAGAGCCGGTGTGAAGGCTATTTCCCCTCAGGAATGGCCAGCTGCTGCTCTAGGCCATTGAAAGATATCACATAAGGAACCCCGGAACTGCTGCTGCTGCCAAAAATATGAACAATTCTAGATTTTGCTGCTGAATTGATAAAACCTGCCAAACATCAATCTACCTGCAAATGCTTCTCCAGAGGTAGCCCAAATTAACCCAAGAGTTCTTGTGATTCCTAACTAACATGCTATAGCTATTTTAAATTATTTTTCTTTTATGTCACATAACTTCATTATGTATTCTTTTAACATGTTCTAATATAATCAACAGTTTTGCTCTCTATCCTTGGGTTAATGTTTTCGATTTATTAAGCTTTCTTTTATTTTATTATGATAATGTGTCAGAATTGTCTTTGACCGAGTGAATTATTCCCTTTGTTGAAAGTAAGATGCCGCTATTAAGGCATATTTTAAATTTATAATAATTCCCAATTTTATTATCTTGCAAATCACTCATTCGAGGGTGACTCTAATCTTCTTTAATATATATAATAATCACATAGTTTAAAATCTACATGTTATTGATTTTAACCTAATATGAGAGTATGTGTGAGCTCAATGATTTAAATGTGTCCCCAAATGCATGATTGCATAAATAAACCTATGCTTTCTTTTTAAACCCGCAAGCATGCATTTTCCTATTTTTAAATCCTGTGTTCTACTTTAATTACAAAGTTTATCATTGACATCAAGAATTTGTGGACCCCCATTTAAATGAATTTCTGGGAATTTGATTGGGCATTTCTCTTAATCCAAGTAAAACCCATTTAGTATGTTTTATATACACTAGTCTAGTATTGCTGGTAAATGAATTGTTTGTTGAGACTGCTTTGTTTTGCTTTTCCAAGGATTTTTACATGGCCAAGTCCATTCTCTTCACTTCCTGTGGTTCCCAGGCAGAGTGTGTACTCAAATGTCACACCTGGGAATTAAACGCAGTTGTCACCCAGTCGCTAAATTTCGGCTGTTTATGACAACACTTTCCTGTAGGTTAGCGGCAAGCTGCCCTCCATAGTCATTCCAAATATTTCACTATTGTTTTATTTATATAATTATTTTTACAAAGCATCCGTGATTAAATGTGTCACACTCTCCATCCTTTAATAAATTCATTACTAGCAATACCAACCTCCCATCTGCTTTAGTTATTATTATCAAATAAATGTCTTGATCACATCCCCACTTTATTGCTTAGTAAGCTTTTGTCCATGCTATTCTTGAAATCAATAAATATTTTATAGCACTTAATTTTCAAATATTTTATTAAACTTTTATAATTACTCAAAGCACCTTGCACATGTTCCCATCTCTTTAAGCACATTATCGTAATACTATTAGCCTGAGGGATAGAATATATAATTTTGCTTTAAAACCTTTTTGTAATGTAATGGAATGGAATGCCAACCATTATTTAATAAGCATCCCTGTCTCATATAAGCAGACAGTGGCATTAGATATATATTTCTATATAATTAAATTTTTGAAATCATTTAAAACTAATTTTGATCTTTTATTTTATTGATTCCTATCACTGTCTTGGTCTATATATCTGTTTTCTACATTTCTTTTGTACATTCATAGATGTTAATTAGCAACCCAAACTTATCTTAGTATAGAGTCATTTGTTTCTCCCTGACCACCAGGCACCGGTAAAAGGTTATACTAGTAGTAGCATCAGATGCATTATCACGTAGGTGGCGCTGTGAAATTTAGACTTTAGATTCGAACTTAGTATATCTAGAAGGCAACCCCTCCTAGAATATTCAGTTTCATGTGTTGGGTTTGAATTCTGCAGTGTGTTAGCAAGATAGACGATTCTGACTGTTACAATATGTATAAGAATGTATATAAGTAAAAAAAAACATTAATTTTTTTGATGAGGGTATGTTAAGCAATTAAAATTAATTCTTAGGATACCTGAAAACTAAAACAGTTTTAAGAGTTAGTCCATGCATGGATGCTCTGATATTTTGATAGTTCTCAAAAAAGTCCATAAGTCTTAAAGAAAAGCAGGATGGAGACTACCAAACAAACATATGTGTCATCTATAAAAGAGGCACATAACAATAAATCCATTAAACAAAAATAAAAAGGGGAGAAAAAGAAAGAACCCTATATATATATATATATATATAAGGTTCTTTCAGATCAAGGAGGTTATATATATATATATATATATATATATATGAATCTCCTTGTTCTTCTGTTTAAATTGAATGAGGTTTAGTATAGAGAAAAAGAAAAGGGTTAGAAAATAGAACAAATAGTAAGGGTTGATAAAAGCAAAAAAGAAAAACAAACTCCACAACTTTATATTTAATGCATACATTGACACACATTAAGTGTCCAAATTTTAATGGTAAATATAAAATTTGAACTCTTTTAAGATGGGGGTAATGTGAGAGTACCATATGAGCCTCATCTAAAACAATTTGTGTTTTTTTGTGTGAATTTAACTGTGCCTATATTGAATCAACATTTATAAATAACCTACACCTATCTTAAGGTTTTCCTATATCAGCTATATACATAAACTAATTAAATATTATAATAATAATTCTAAAAATGGACTATTCTTAATTTATTTATATGCATACATAAATAAATGTTTCTAACTAATAGTATTCTTTTACTAACCAAAATTGACACTGACAAAGCCTTAAGTCAACATTGCATTTTATCAGTTGAAACAAAGAAAATAAACATTTAGAGTTCATTGCAAATTGTATATTTTAAACAATAGAGAGTGTGAGCATGATTATGGGATATGCTTGCAGAAATTAATCCAGTATAAAAATGAACTAATATTGTTATATAATAATCTTCTATTTAGTTAACAAGGCAATAACTATGTAAATTTAAATGTGTTCGAATTTAGAACACATTTAAGAAAAAAAGAAGATTCACTATTCTAAAACTGTCTTCAAATAATTAATTTACTTACTTTTAATATTATAAAGAACTATAAAAAAATAATCATTGAAATTGTCAAGGTTATAAGAGTTATCAACGTCTTTAAAATGAGTTTTCAAAATATGTCTTTAAGAAGACAAAAATGTATAAAGATGTTCTTTGGCTAGACAATTTAAGCCAAGGATTTCTGCTGATGTTTTAAATCTGAACATGTAAATTTATTCCTACTTAATGCCTAAAGTATAATCATCATAATTTCCACTAAAAAAGTTGCCTTAATAATGAAGTATTATATTGAAGAAGATTTTAAATATTTTACTATGCAGATATTTAAAAGAATGAATATTTGGATTACCTCTTCGAATGTTGATCAAGGAACTTTACCTTTCAACATTCATCATCATTTTATTTCGTCTAAGGAGGAATACTGAAACCATTATTCTTTTGCATTTTGGAATACTTCATTGTGCACTTTAATAACTCTTAAACTTTATTTCCTTTGAGGATAATTATATTTACATGAAAAAATTACTTCATATATTAAATTGAAGAACTGATAAGATGAACATTTTATTTTTATTTATTTAATAAAATTTAGATGTTGATATTTTGATATATGCTCTGGTGAAAGTGACGGCTGACTAAGGTAAAAGTTTTTAAATTATTTCAATTTGGAAGAAAGTTTTATTATATTCCAAATTGAATCTTACCTGACAATTATCATAATTTCTTTTTAAACAATAACATGATTAATATCAGAATACATTCTATTATTAATCTAGTGTAAATGGATGTTATCTTATATAGACATATAACACACACTGAATCATTTTAATGACACAATATGTAGATTTATAATGTATGGTGGTATTATTTATTGTACACATGATTTTAAATTATATATATGTAAATAATTACATTATATTTTTTCTGAATGTTATATAGTTTATTATTGTATATATATAAGCACAGATTATAATTTTAAATTTTAATATTTTTATTATTTATGTGATAATATTTTTGTTTCTATTACAGATTAAAATGCGTTAAACTTGATTTTAAAATTAAACAGGTCTCGTTTGTTTATTTTATTTAGTCATTTTATAAAACCAATAATTATAAATATACATACTCATGCATATATATATATATATATATATTGAATCAACTTAGTGATTTAATATTTATAAAAAAGTTATATATAGCTTATACTAAATTTATCATTACTATGGGATATTTGTGGAAATGCTGAAGAGAGTCAATTGCGATTTCTACTCTGAGCTTGAATTCCGAGAGTAACGAGGTTATTAATAGAGGAGTGGATTGAATTATATTTTAAATCACATCATCCATGGCATTCTATAAGAAGACTCAAAGTCCGACTACAGGTAGATGTGACTTCTTCGAGTCCTGAAAAAGATCGTCCCGTTATAATATATATATATTGAAGCAGATCTGATGCTCAGATCCTGCCTCACAGCCCACATCCAATCTCCTACCACCTAACTGTATTCAAACCCACCTTTATGCACATATATACATAGCAAATAATATATATATTTCTTTTGGTTAATATTATAACAAATAATGTAAACACGTATGTATTTTAATTTAAAAATATTTTATTTAATAATATTCTCATGTATATGCAGGCATAAATAATAAATATCTATATATTTCAGTGTAGGAGATTGTGAATAAATTAATTAAGTTATATTGTATATAGGGTATCATATATATAAACGCATTATTTTTTCATATATAATTTTGTAGCCAGAAATGATGCAATCTTGTCAATAAGTCTCTCAAAAAACAATTACCCCGAAGACCCCTTAGATTAAAGTAAAAGATTATGAATTGGTAATAATAAAATAAACCCATTAGTGGAAATTGTCCATGCTAGCTTGTTTTAAAATCATAATATTTATTTTAAAACAATCGTTCGAGAAACTGATAACAAACTTGCATTGTTTCAAACATCTTACTAGATAAGAGTACCCGGTCAAACTATTCCAAATGAAACTTAAGTGCTTAAACCGCCTCAGGTCCATCAGTAGTTGCTAAGTTACAGCTTCAAAATAAAAGTGATTTGAATCCACAGGGGGAGGAGACCATTAAATAACTATGTTGCTATATATATTCCAAGCCAGTTTTAATTCTCACTCAATGTGTTGTGAGTAGGAAATTTCACCTTGTCCCTCCGTTCTAATATGCTGTTCCCATGAACAAAGCTCTGCACCCTGTACTACTGAACTTTATGTATATTTTTCCAGTGAAAGTGAAATGATATCTCTCAAATTAATAATGCTACCCTAGATCTAGTGAAACAATACTGATGGACTGACTCCTAATGAAATCGTTCTTCCAAATAAGCAAGGTAAAAGAACTTTGACCGCTTATAATTATTAAATCCTGCCTTCTCTGTAATATTTATATTTTAATCACCTATTTTAAATGTCTTCAAAATATGTATTTGTATAACTCCATATAACTAATCTATATTAAGCCTCCTATATAATGTTTTTCTTTCCTTTTATTTCCAAGCAGCAAACAATTTTCAATATGATTTATGTATTTTTAAAAGAAATGCCAATGATATTCTAATATTGCTAGCATATAACTCAATTTGTTTTTCCCACCCATCATTTACCAGGTAAATAGTTTATAATTTGATCAAAACAAGTCTTATTCAGCTTGCTCAGGTGCTCGCGATTTTAGATAAATAAACTAATTATATTTTTTCATGTCTACTGTAGAAAAACAGATTTGACATCTGTTTTTCACATTCTCCTTCCTAAATAATGTGCTATCTTTTATTCTTAAATTATATTATATATGTAAAACCCATCTTAGCTATTACCACCATCCACTTATTTTGTAATCATTATATATTTTCACGAGGGCATTGATTAACCAAAATTGAGATTTATTAAATGTGTAAGAAGTAATGAATAATATTAAGTAACATAATGTAAGGAGGAGGGAGATCTTAACATCTTAGTTTTATATTTAAGTATAATTATTACCCATGTTTGCTTAGTGAAGCCATGTCATTATGCTGAATATTTCATAATTTATGGGCAATAAATATGTTTCGATAATGTTTACTTTTTAGAATTATATTAATATTATGTTATTAAGCATTTCATGCATAGAGGCCATTTTGTTTTATAAATGTTCATGCTTCTCTCTCATATGGAGGTCATTGCACAGTCGAGCTCCATCGTTGTTCTCACTGTCCTTAAACCAGGCTGTAAAAACCACCTGGGGGACATCCACAGTCTTACGAGCATGCTTTATACGGGGAGAGCTCTGGAAAAACCAGCCCGATAATGACATAGCCAACCGCCCTTCATCTCAATACCGACCCTGCCTACATTTGCAGAGGCAATCGGTCCACTTTGTTATTAAAAATTCATGAAGCACACTCCAGGATCCATAATTGGATCAATCCAATCACCCACCATGCACGCACTGCCTTTCAGTGTCTTATTAGTCGCCCAGAAGCCGTAATGAAATGATTTCTTTAAACAGACATATTTCCATTAGTTTAATATAAGTATTAATGTGATAGATTTAGTATCGTTTATATAATTATTCATTACCCATCCCGCGCATTAATTATCTATAACTCAAATTAATAATATTGAATGTAACCAAATGTAATATCTGCTTATGAAATTATTGTTGTTTAAATTAAGTAAATGTTTTTTGTCTCTGGGGGGGGGGGGGGTAATAGTATTCCATTAATGTATTATAATAGTGCTAATTCATTAAATCACATATATATATTATTGGCATAGCCGCAAATTAAAATGTTATTGTTAAATATGAATCAAACACATATATATAATACTTCTGAGGCTCACGTTGGCTAAATAACCCGACATAATTTTTGTTATTAATAAATCTTAAATATATATATCAAACTCGAACCATTGCTTTCTTTTAGTTAAGTTAAAATATTGTTATTACTTATGCTCAATATGACTAGATGATCTCCGCTCAACACATAATTAATATGCTAAGTCACGAGCCTTTATTGCTCATAAAATATAGCTAGTTATTAAGTTAATCTGTCATATAAGTTTAGCCTAGAGTCTTTTTGTATCTCCGATGATCGATGCCGGTGGGTGAGAAGTAAATTAATCAATGTCACCGGGATTGTTGCTCATAATGTTATAGATCTGGGAAATAGGCAAATAGGGCAGAGTTCATGAGTGTTTCTGACCTGTGTATCTTGCACATGATTGGATTTGAAGTACTTTTGCATAGATGCTAGATCTTGTTACATGAACATACAAATCTGACCGGCACATTATATTGTACTTTTTGAAGTTTGAGATGAGTTTTAGAATTTTTTTAATTCTTGTTTAATTTTGATGGTGGATATAATACCATATGAAAAATCAAACTGTGTTGCTATGACAACACTAATATTGATATAAAAATTGTTTACTATTAACTGTATTGTATAAGATTGTGAATTGAATTTATTCATTTTAAAATGGGTATGTGAATAATAACACATATAGTTTTAAAAAAATATTATTTTTCTTATATATTTTTGTTATTGCATTCACAATAGTAGATTACAAATAATATACTTAAATGTTTAATGTCTCTAGTATATTTGTTTTGTTTGTATAATATTTCTGTTGTAGTATGAAAAATTGTAGTCTTAATTATTTAATTTATGTTGGAGTGAAACGATCTTTTTTGTATTGAGAAACATAAATCTTTGTTAGATATAATAATTAAAATATTTTTTTATTTGTCATTATTGTGTAATACAATTTTTATTCATAAAATTCTAGCTAGAATTTGTTATAATTTGTCTTAGAACAATAAAAAAAGTTTATAAATATAATCAAGCAGATTATATTATCTCTCTCTCTCTCTCTCTATTTTGGTTTCAATAGAAGTGAATCAAAATTTCTTTTTATGATTTTTTAAATTTATTTTAAAGTATATGATTGAAAAATGGATAAAATAATGGACTAAATGCAATAATGTCCATTTGTTGACCAGGCACGTTCATTAAAGCTTTGAATATGATATTTTATTAAAATATTAAAATTAATTTTTAGCATTTTAAAAAAACCATAAGAATATTTATTTAATGTAAAAATGAATATTATCTACTTTTCAATGATAAAGTCTAAAATCTAACAACATAAAATGTACATAAAGATTATGTTAACCTACTGATATAATTTTATAAGTTTGATGTATTATTTACACATGGGATAAAAATTGCTTCAATTTCCACAGCATTATAATGGATGAAACTAGAATCTATTTACTTATAATGTTTTATGAATTGATTACTCACTTTATGAAAGAATATTTGCATTGCATCATATATATATATATATATATTAGTGTTTTTACACTTATAATATATATATATATATATATTAGTGTTTTTACACTTATAACCTTATATAGATCAAATATCTGCTGAATAAAAAAATAATTTGTATATTTGGAAAATATTGAAATTAGCCAAATGTATATCAAAGCTTATAGCTTTTCATAATATTTCTACTTTTTCTAGAATAACAAAATATCACATCATGATTTAAAAAATAAACATTAGAACTATGTCATTATTTTTGAAATGCCATATCTAAAGATCATTTGCTTATATTTATCATTATTATTGCTATATTTTTTTCTTCATTTAAAAGGTAATAGTATTTATTGATAGAAATATTAATATAATTTTAGATTAAGTATTGATCTATTTAAATATCTAACTGTAAGATGGCTATGTCTTTCTAAGTTTGAATTTATATTTTGCAGCATAATAATTAACATTAGATATGTCACTCATATTAGGAGTTCAAAAATACTATATCATAACAAGTATTTATTTTATTTTATTTTAAATTTGTATTAACAAATAAGTATATTTATTTTATTTTTGTATATATTATATTTCAATTATTTATATTTTTATATGAAGTATAGAGAAGATATATCTTAACTACTTTTAAATTTTGGAAAGTATTAATGTTCAACAACATTTTTATGTTACATAAACATATGCATTTCTATTCAGTATCTGATCAGATTGCATAGAATTTATATATATATATATTAAATGTTTATTTGCCACATATATGTATATGATTTTAATTTATGTAAATTGTTAATAAATTTTGAATTAATTTAAAACAATAAACTGGTTTGATTGTCATTCTATTTTACAATGCAAATTTATTAGTTAATCATATTGGGACAAGATGTGGTATTCACTAAATGATTATACCACATAATTCATTAGAAGCAGTTATAAAAATAATTCTGAAATCAAGAACACAGAATGGATAAAAAAATAATTACATATTATTTCCTTTATATTGAATTTAATTCTTATTATCTGACCAGGTATACAGAAATTAAATAGCTCATTTGACATTTTTAAATATTTAATAAGTAAATGTAAGCTTATTGTAATTATTTTGTTAGTAAATAGTAATAGATATACTAAAATGAAAATAATATATGAATTAATTTGATGATTAACAAAGATGAAAATATGATAGTTATTGAATATGAGCAAAGGTAGTTCCAATAAAATGTTCACATATTTTATTTTAAATTATTGCTAATTAAAGTAAATATTATATTGAATTAGTATACAGTCATAAAGATCATAATCTTTTTCAGTTATAAAACTGGTAAAAGTAATTTATTTTATTCTGTTAGAAATTAGAATGATTTTCTTTAATTATATTAAAAATTCATTACTGTAGATTGTAAATTTAGTTTAAATATTAAATTGCAATATTAATATTTAATTATAATAAATCTAACAATCTTTTATATTCTTTGATAGTTATAGTCTAAAGTTTTAAAAACTTAGCTTTAATAAACTGAAGAGTAATCTGCCAAAATGTGTTCTTTCTTTCATATATTTATTCTATAATTGATCTGTCTAATATATGAATCTAAACCAACTCCACATGGATTTTAAATCTTACCACAAACATTCTAATGTTTTGAGAAAGAATAAGCTCAGAGGAAAATACTTGTTATTGTACTGAAATCTCAGATATTTAGTTATTATATTTTTATTACATGGCAGCTCCAGAAATAATATTATATTATTTTTCATAATAATAATATATAAGTTATCTCTACACTCTCTGAAACAATAGTTGGTACAACTCTTGTCAATGTATCTGTATTACTAGGTATTGATTAATAACATTACATTTCCCCCCTTTATTTATCATATAAATTAAGTAAATATATACATACAAAAAATATTTTTGTTACCCCAGATTCTGCATCAAGATAGAATTACATGCATGAAAATGCTATTAATAACACGTGTATCCAATTCCTCAATTAGAAATTAGATAATGTATAAAAATAAATGTAATATAAATATATATCTTCTCTAAAGCAAATATATAATATTTGAAGTACGTATAAATAAAAAAAATTGATACAAGTTAATGATTAACCAATTCACTAAAAGAAAAATATATATTTATATAATATAATAAAAAAAATTATTACTTTTGTTTTAGCCATGTTTTTCTGGCAAAAAGTAGTTATATAAAAATAAAACTGACACCTTAATTATCCAACTGTAGCAATCCTACAGATTACTTTTTTTTCACCTGTCAATAAAGTTATATGAGTTTTAGTTCATTGATTAATCGTATATAATTTATTGACTGAATTTCTGATTAATAATTTAATCCATATGGTTCTTTAACAGTTGTTAAGTTTGTAGGTTAACAAAATAGAGATACTTGCTCAATTTAATATCAATAGTTTATTATATTTTTCCAATGATTAGACCTGTGATTGATTCATGAATTTTTCATAGGTTGGCTGGTCATTATCAGGCATCAGTAGATCTCTTCTTTTTTTAGTAAGAACAGATTTGTGTACATATATCACAAAGCTGGGATAAAAGTTTTTTTCACCATACTAGATCATTTTTCATTTAAAAATTGGTTACATTCCTCGAGCACTATTTGGCCTAGAGATAGATGGCTAAAGTTTTTAGCAAAAAGTTGAAACTGTATATGTATAAAACCATCACATATTTAAATAGTAACTTTAAATATTCCAACTTTTAGCATATAAACATGCTTTCCAGATGGTCATCACAATTGTCCATACTTATACAAAACAAACTCCGATCAAAATTTACAAAATTTATCAAAATTTACAGCCACAACTTTTTTATGTTATGTTTTTTAACAATACCTTAATTGTTTTTATCTAAAGTCTATCTCAATTGCATCTCTCTGTTTATTGAAAAAGATCTTAATTAACCCCCTTACAATTCTTATCAATGCATGTTTTTTAAAACATAAGCAAGAAAACAGATGACAATGAATCATAATTGATGACAAAAAAGGACAAAAAAAATAAAATATTCCTCTTCTTAGTGTTTCAAAACACTACTTTTATATAAATGAAATTTAGTTTAATATTCTATTGCAGAATTGATACCTTTTAACTATTTTACTGCTAATTTTTATTAACTGTTTTACTTCTTTTCTTTCCAAAAATTAATTTTATAATTAGTAACAAAAAGCTTTTAGAAATATTTGCTGAGATGAAATCAAAAAAAAAACTCACATGCACACTACTCAAATAAAACTTAACCCTTTATCTACAGAGAGTTTGGAATTTAAAAATACTGTTTATTTTCATTATATTTGATGCTCATATTTGATGCTGATAACTGACCACACATTGCTACAATACCCCTGTCTAACATGGGGAATAAAATTGCCTTGAACTGCATTGAAAACATAAGTTTGCTTCAAACAATTTTTGTTCCACATTATTAAACATTGATACTACTCATGTTCAGCTGTTTTTATACTATCACAGATTTATTGAATAGTATCATATTGCCACTCTCGCTATTTTAATATATTAGATTACCTTTTTATTCTAGATTAACTTCTTTCTCGTGATTGAAATGACCTTCAGCAACTTAAAAGTATGAATACTGATTTCAATGCAATGATAAATGGAAAATTTAATTATGAATCATAAATAATGCAGCATGAACTCCAGAAAAGCTATATTACTTTAAGCATAATATTCAACTTATAAACCAGAAGGTATAATAAAGCCTTGCTCATTTGACCTTTATGAGTCTTAAAAGTTCATGGCCCATGGCACAATTCTTCACATGGTAATCACCACAATATATATATATATATAATATTATGATTTGATGTCTGTATTTTTAAAGCAATATACGTAATTATATAACTGAATATTTGTAAATACAGTAACTAAATAATTAAAAATTTTATCCACTTAGGAGTGCTTTCGATTATCCCAGTAATCTGTGTCAACTAAAGCTTTGAAATGCTAACTTTCCCACAATTCCATGATCTTAAAATTTGCTGCTTGCCTGTTAATTAAGTCATGTTTATATTTGTATATTAGCATAGCCTCCTTTATTTTTCTTTTATTGTTATTTTTTTCAATTTGCAATATTTTTATACTGTTAAAATTGAAGTCAAAACCATAAATACATGATTTATTATGGTCGAAAAAAACAGATGCTGAAATATTATTATATACTATGCAATTTTGTTTCAATTTCTGAACACGTTTTAATAATAACAAGTGTTCTTTAGTTCTTTTTTCCAAAGTACATCTAGATTCACCTATATATTTAGTGCCACACCTACATATCCATTTATAAATGACACAATTTTTATTTATAAATGAGGTTTTAACTTTGGAGTTATTTATTAATTTGTTTAATTAACTGAGATTGCACTTTACGCAAAAAAGTGAAGCCTGTCTAAATCTTACAAAGTTATATGGCTTAGCGCTTTCGGAGACCTTGAGTCTCCATAATCATAGCCTACTTTTAACTGAAGTTTAGCTGTGGTTTATTTAAAATTTTATGCAAATTTTATAATGACCATTTTCTGGAGATTGCAAAGCATGATTCTTTCCAGTTTATTGCACAATTGTCATTTGCAATAAAACACGCCTCTTTAATTTTTTGTTTCACATCATTGCGTTCAGTGCACAGTGCCCTTGCTATATAACTTTGTAAGATTTAGACAAGCTTCACTTTTTTGTGTAAAGTGCAATCTCAATTAATTACTAATCAAAGGTGAAGTAAAAACTATTATTTTTTTTTTATTTGTTTAATGTAGGAGGTGTGTAAAATGCAATATCACATATATCTTTATAAATTTTCCTTATAAACTTTCCTTGATAATTTGAAATATATGGGATTGATATCCAAATTTTTTTATTAGCAGGAGAATCAATACTATTTACAAATATTCAGTTTTATATATATATATATATATATAATATAAAATCAATACAAATATACATATTTTATATATATATATATATATATAATATAAAATCGGACAAATCAATTGTTGTGCTTCCAGCTGATAAAGGTAATGCCACAGTTGTAATGGATCGTGACATTTACCATAATAAAATTTTAGATCTGCTTAATGATAAAACTTATAAACTATCAAAAAGAGATCATACTACGTATTTGGAAAAAACAACAAAAGCTATTATTAATAAATCACCTATTGAAACAGAGATAAAAAATAAAATAATCCCTCATGAAAAATCTTGTGTCTGTCCAAAATTTTATGGACTTCCAAAAATTCACAAACCAGATACCCCCCTTCGTCCAATAGTAAGTGGAATAGGTTCTCCAACTCATATTTTAGCCAGATACTTATCGGATTTTATTAAACCTACAATCCCATCTATTAAATCATATATTAAAAACTCTCTTCATTTTATTTCTGTTTTAAAAAGTTTAAAAATTAATGCTAATGACATTCTGGTCAGTTTTGATGTCGTGTCTTTGTTTACAAACATTCCAATTGATGAAGCTTTAAATATAATCTCACAACATTGCAATTTACCAGACCATATTATTGCTTTAATTAAACATTGTCTCTTAAATACATATTTTGTATACAATGGACAGCATTACAGACAAGTTTTTGTACTCCTATGGGCTCATCTATCTCAGGAGTAATAGCTGATTTATTCATGGAATATATAGAAACTCTTGCTTTAGAATCATCATCTTTAAAACCTCTCATTTGGCTCAGATACATAGATGACACTTTTGTCATATGGCAACATGGAAAAAATAAATTAGATAATTTTTTCTTACATTTAAATAATATGCATCCTCATATTAAATTTACAATGGAGACAGAGTCTGATGGAAAACTCCCTTTTCTTGATGTTCTAGTCACCAGAACACCAAACAGTTTATCTTTTTCTATTTACAGAAAGGATACACACAGAGACAGATATTTGCATTTCCATTCTCATCATCACCCAACTCAGATAGTTTCTGTAGCCAAAACTCTTTTAAATAGAGCAATTAACCTTTCAGATGAGACACATCTGAAAGAAGAAATAAATCATATTAATAGTGTTTTATTAGCAAATAGTTATAATTACAAATGTATAAAAAAAAAGCCTTATTTCAAGCCCAAAATAGACAAAATAGGAAACAAAAAGATGATAAATCAGCTATTAGGATTTGTGTTCTATATGTAAAAGGAACTACAGACAGTATCAGACGTATATTAAAACGCTATAATATAGATACAGCATTTTCTTCTCATCAAAAGATCAGCATTATAATAACCAAGCCTAAGGATTCAATCCCTCTTGAATCTCATGGTGTCTATCAAATCTCATGTAAAAATTGTAAAGCTTCTTACATAGGTATGAGTAATCGTCACATCAGTGTTAGGAGAGATGAGTATGCTAATGCAGTTAAACAACACTCATCATCATCAGCACTCTCACTCCATACTATAGATTCAGGTCATAAAATTGATTTTTCTAGTACCAGGATCATATCCAGGTGTGATAATCTCTACCAATGCAAAATTAGAGAAGCCATTGAGATACTTAAAAGGCCAGATTGTATCAATAAGCGAGATGATACCTGCAAACTTCCTCCTATTTGGAAAGATTTTTTTAAAAAACATTCCTAAATTTAACATTTTTTGCTATTGGTGGAATTTTAACATTTTATTTAAATCAGTGATTGTAGCGCCTCTACAACCATCTTTCTACCTTTTATAACTCTGTGGATGGCTTGTGTGACCAAGTCGAAATGTCAGTATATTAATATTAAAAGTTTTAACACGGATGAACCCGCAAAATATGTATTTTATATATATCAAGCCTTGTTCTTTTGAAACTTAGGAAATAGGTTCATGACTATGATCCTTCAACTTCGTGTAAGTGCTATGTACAAATATATATCTTAATGGTACATCATGAACATATTGCATCCTCATGCCACTGACACTATCTCCCATATATCAATACTACTAGAGTACAGAAATCATACATCATCAGCCAAAAATCACCTCCAATTACTGCAAAGATCTTTTATCCTTATTCTTAATCATATTGTGCATTACTTTGCCTTTTTTCTTACTTCTATATCCAAAGCATAACTGCTTCCTGTTTTATGACATGTAGAATCATGATCAGATCTATGATATCACTTATCTTGGTTGATGCATACCCTACTCCCAGATCATATTATGTGAGATGTACTACCATTTAATCTTCTTTGCTTTTTTTTTATTTCCATGATGACACTTCTTCTTACCTTTCTTTATATCATTGCGGTTGCTTTTTTTCACTTCCTATACTTCATGACATTCATACAAGGATCATTGTTCCCTCTGTATGCAGTTTTTGATGAATGTTAAAATCTCTCTTATTTTTGTGCTGTAACAAGCTTGCTACTGTTTATAACCTGTTCAATAGTATATCTATCTGTAACAATCAGTATTCACTCAATATTCATATGATTTGCAATTCTAAAAATGGATCATCTGTTAAGGCTCCCAACTTTTCTATTTGGTTTCTGAAAAATGGAGCACAGGTCTCACCAGATGATCTCTTTTCTTGGGATATCTTGTGTTATATATTGTTCTGGTAATTCTCACTCCAGTAACAATTTAATAATACTTCTTTAAATTTTGTAAAATTATTAGGATAGATGCACAATGAATCCAGTTATGCTTGAAATGTCCCCTGCAAACTTTCTACAGGCTATATAACTAGATTTTTCTCTTCTGTCATATCATCCAGACTGAAATATCTTTCCAGGCTTTTATATATTCAATAGGTGCTTTATCTACATTGCTTAAAAAAATCCTAATTTTTGAAATCTTGTTTACTGTACCAGACATATAATTCAATAGTTGGGGTCTATATTCTTCATTTTTCTTTTCATTTATGTCTCTTTTGGAGATGATTACAGCAACTTATTTAATCTGACTTGTCTTGCATGTAGTCATCCTCTAGTCTTTCAATACTGTCCATCACTTTTTATTTTGAACATCATTCCCAAATTTGATTTGTTTTATTGGCCTACTGAGGTCACTTATTTCTTCATGCACCAGTTCTAGATGTCTTTTATTTTGTATGTCTACTAATTCTATTGGTCTATTTTGCTTTCCTGCTCATTTTTGTTCTTTTTATCATAATGCACTCTCTAATTTGTTCTTAATTTGGTCTTCCAGTTAGTCTTGATTATTTTTATTTTCATTCATCCTACTTGACAACTCTTTCATTCAGCTTTATTATCTTCACCATTTGACTTTCTATTATCATCAATTTTTATTTGGCCAACTGTCTTATTTGTGCCATTAATTTCATCAAAAGCATTTTTTTGATCTGCCTGCTTTTTGAAGTTTCAGGTTTTTCTTCAGCATAATTTTTCATCAGTAATAATCACACATAGCACTGTGATATTTGTCTGTTTTATTAACATTAGTGTTCTCTTCGAATTTTTGGATTTGCATTTTTGCTTTAGCTCTTGTTATCATTTATAACAAACTAGTACTCAAAAAATTATAGTTTAGTCCATCTTTCAACCATATAGTATATCTACATAGTTTCTTTTTATATCCAGCACCATTTTTCCCACCACATATGTTTTTTTATTAATACGATTTTCTATCATACTTTTTTAAATTGTCTTTAACATTACCTAAAAAGACAATTCTTGGTAATATGAACCTTTCATACTACTTTATCCATTTTTTCATTCCTGGACTTCACTTTCACTTGTGAAATATCAGCTTATCCTTTTTTGGTTTATGTTTACTCTCCAGAATGAAAAGGAGAGAATTAATTTCAAAATGTTGTGGCACTAAATATAACCAAATAACAAGTAGAATGTCTTTACCAGGACACACTTGTACAGCTAAGGATAATGACTACAAGTATATAAGATGATCTATTGACCCAGTTATAAACTATCATAAGCACACTAAAGAATATTATCAGCTTAAAACTTATTCCACAATAATAATATTTCCTTCTCATCATATGGATTTAACTCATGATACTAAGTTAGAATATTTATTAATTTGGGTTGGTTATACTATTAAAGAGCCATAGCCATAATACTAACAACCTAAGTTTGAAATTATATACTTTAATAAAAATCTTGTTAGCATCAAGTCATAGTTTTGTGGTGCATAAAACTCATTAGCAATGTTAAATTATTCAGTTAAATTGGTGAAATTCATAAATGATAAGTGATTAAAACAGAAAAACATAATAACAACAGTTCTATTTCCAGCAATAAAAGCATGTAAGTTATCTCTAATTTTTGTCAACGATTGGTTGCTGCAATTTTTGACAAAGCATCTGTATTAGTAGATAATGATAAATTATATATTTTTTCTTGGTTTATCTTATAAATTAGATAAACACATACACAAAAATATTTTTAATAACTACAGAAACCTTATCAAGATTGAATTACGTACTTGAATAATGATATTAATACGTATCCAATTCCTCAATTCAGAATTACACAATGCACAAAAATATAACAAATATATACCCTACTCTAAAACAAATTTATAAT
This sequence comes from Epiperipatus broadwayi, assembly GCA_028023455.1. Taxonomy (NCBI): domain Eukaryota; kingdom Metazoa; phylum Onychophora; class Udeonychophora; order Euonychophora; family Peripatidae; genus Epiperipatus; species Epiperipatus broadwayi. Next base: position 26,082 of record JAQFVV010001446.1, read on the forward strand.
ATTTGAAAATGGGTTGGTATAAATAAAAAATTGCTACAAGTTAATCACTAACCAACTCACTAAAAGTAAAAAATATACTCTATAATATAATAATGAATATAATAATTTTTACTTTTGTTTCAATCTTTTGCTAGCAAAAAGTAGTTATATAAAAATAACAATGACACCATAACTACCTAACTGTAGCAATCTTAGAGATTATTTTCATTTCCCACCTATCAATGAAGTTTTATGAGCTTTAGTCCATTGTTTAATTCTATGTACTTTTTTGATTGGAATGTTGATGAACAACTTGACAGTTCTTGAGTTGACAGGTTAACAAAATATAGCACAGCTCTATTTAATACAAATAGTTTTGGGCGGCGTTCCAAAGGTCATTTCCATAATTGATTTATAAATTTCTTATAGTTTGGCTGGTCATTATCAGGCATTAGTAGATCTTTTTTCTTGGATGAGGTACATGCATATACATATATGATAATAATGTTAGAATGGAGCAATTAAATTTTCTTCTTCCTGCTAGCCATTTTTCCCTTAAAGGCTGGACAATATTATATCTTCATATCTGGAGCATCATGTGGTCAAGAGGTGGACCACTAAAACTTTTAGAAATCCATACTAACAAAATATAAAGTGTATATTTATAAAGCCATCAGGTATTTAAATAGTAATACACATTTTATTTTATTTCAACCTATAGACTATAAATATGCTTTCCAGATAGTCTTCATCATAAAGTTTTTCTAGTCTATACTCTCTGTCAATACAAAACATATTTTGATCTAAACTTCTTAGCCACATACATTTTTAAATGTTATCAGAGATTTTTTTTTAATAACGACTTAATATTCTATCCAAACATCATGTCAATCCCATCTCAATGTTGTGTTTAGCAAAAACAGCTTTACAAATATTATCCATTCTTGTTTTTTGAAAACATAGGACAGAAAACAGAGTGCTGAATCATAATTGGGAACAAAAAGGGAGAACATAAAAATATTATTTTTTTAGTAATATTAATTCATTTCAGAACACTACCTTTTATAAATAAAATTGAGTTAAAAGTTTAACAGTGGAATTGATAGCTTTTAAAAACTGTTTTACAGATAACTATCATGAACTGTTTTATTTCTTTTTTCTTTCCAAAAATTAATTTTATAATTAATTAATTAATAAAAAGCTTTTAGAAATATTTGCTTGATATTAAATACTTACGCGCACACCATTCAAATAAAACTTAACCCTTTATTTACTGAGAGTTTAAAGTTTTAAAAGTTGTTTATTAGTGTTATATTTGATGCTCATATTTCATACTTTATATCTGGTTACATATTGCTACAATAAATTGAATCAATTTCCAAAATCACGCAGATGCAATACCAGCACCACTTTTTTGTCATAACTGCAGATACAATTAAATTTAATGACAACAAAATCAAACAAAGGCAAGGATAGGAAAGAATATAAAGTTAGTCAAAAAAGAGAAATAAGTAGAAAAACGTTCAGTCATAAGTACAGATACAATTAAATTTAATGACAAAAATTTAAAGCTCAAATTTTGTTACATATTTGCATATCTACACACAAAAACCTATTAAAATATTTGTGCATATATGAAAGTTAAATTTCCAACATAGTTTTAAATAATAAAAAAGGCTAAATTCAATTCTAAATTTTATAATACATTTGAAATGAGTTAGCAGATTTTTTGTAATTAAACCTGCTGATGGTTCATTATCAAAAATTCAAGATAAAAGTTTTAATTAAGTCTATCTTGGTAATAAATGTTTTTGAAAAGTAATATAAGACCAGTTGGCATATGGATTTGGTAAATAATACATACTTGTTTATCAAATTTATGCGAGGTAAAAAATTAGGATAATTATTTTGCAGTTATATAAAAATCAAAAAAAAATGTGTTATTTATCCATCCTGCTTCCAGATCTAGAAATTAGTGGGAGTGTGTTATTTTTCCTGAATTTCTTTCTACATCAGCAATAGCTTGGAAAATATACTATAAAGCACAAGAAAAATCAATGCTAACTAAAATATCTGCTAAAATGTAAAAGAACAATGAATGAATAAATAAAAAATTCTAGACTCTCTGTCAGATTGTCTGTGTTATCCAAAAGGGTCTTCAGACCATTGTCTTTTATGCTTATCTACTATTAATTATCCCTAAACTAATTTCAAGAATTAGTCAACTTAAGAAATTTTACAAAACTATGACTTTTATTGAAATGGTATCTAGGGCAAACAATATTTAAATACTTCCAAATCCAGACACTATTTAAAGATTGCGCAAAAATTATTTCAAAATCTAAGCTTCATAGCCAAACTGTAAATTATTTATATATAAATCATTTAGCAGTCCTTTTTCTGAAACTTTAGAAAAGAAATGGAATCAATTGTTTAAAGATTCAGCAATAGATTACAGATATAAGTATGCTTATATATATATACTTATTTGAAGCAAAAATATGTTCATTATATATTTTTGTATGTCAAAATACAATTCATAACATCAGGAAATAATTATGCCTAACATTAGGTAATGCTTTAATTGTGATCAGAAAATATATGTATATTTAATAATAATAATAATAATAAAAGTTTTGGGCATGTATTTCATTACAATAGACACATTATTTTGTACATAATCATGATATGTTTCTTTTCAATATAAATTATTATTTTATTAACAGATATGAAGAGGACGTTATATATAATGGTAATAGAAAGAGTTTAAGTTAAAATGAGTTTTCTAAATAGATTACAAACAAAAAATTTGCCTTTGTGCATTAAACATCAGTTGGTGTTAAATTATAGTCTAATTACTAAAATAGAATTTATTGAACAGTACTGCATAAAACATGTTTGAGAAGGTATTTTTATACTACAGACTTCAAATCATGAAGTGCCTGCTTTTGGAAGTGAATTGTATTATTAATTTCAAAAATTTATATCAATTTTGGAAATATCTGAAATTATTTAAAACTTCAATAAAATTAATAAGATAAAAATTGTTAAAATTCATTTTTACAAAAATAATCATTCATGATATGTCACTGGTACTGTATATAATTTGGATTAATCACAGATAAATACTAATTGTAATTTAAAGGATTAAATGCAGATTTGTGCAAGCGTTTACATTATAGAATGGTATTGTTTATAATATAACCATCTATTACTTATTTGTCATTATCATGGGTATATTTCTATCTCATTTTATAGATAGGAAATATAGTTCTATGTCATAAGCTTTACTTAGATATGTAAGTTAATGAAGTTAAATATTGTATTAGTGATTGTTTTATATTTCTGTCATATGTGGTTAATGTAGACCTGCTATTGTGCACTTATGAAGACATTTTATTTTACATAGCTTACAATTTTGATGATAGTTTAGAATTATCTTATATATTTGATTATATATGAAGAATTTTGTTTGATGACATGAATCTATGTACTTTTTAATAATTTTATTGTTTAATTATATTTATAAGGTATTTTAATTCTGATATCATTTAATTGTATTATAGACACAGGTATATAAAAAGCCTGTGTGTTTCTGTTATAACATAGTAGAAATGTCGGCCCATCCCTTGAATATGTATTAAATGGATTATGTCCTGTACATGAGGGGTCAGATTGACATTAGGTCAACATGGATGTGACAATAATCTCAGCCTCAGGGTGTCATTTGAGCATTCCATCATCAGATTTTCAATTGGATGGATGGTTGAAGAGTTGGGTTGGAGCATGGAGTGGATTGAAACCTGTCCATTAAAGTATGAGATTTGGCTATCTTGATATATATCTGAGCACTTATGGCATATATGTGTAGAGATGGTAATCTGGACCAACTGATGATTGCTGGTTTAGCATGAAATACATATATTGGTGATTATTTATCTTTTCAACATATTTGTGTTCAAGTGTATCAGTGTTATGAGATAGTGTGGAGAGTAGTGGGTCGTGTGAAAGTCTGTGCTCATATACCCTATATATTAATTGCATTATGTAATATAGGCAATAGTGCCAAAATGATAATCTGGAATGATTAAGAAATGTTAAAGCTATGATAAAAAATTTATGCTTACAATTGGAGACTTTGTAATACATCAAAGATAAAATGCATTTCAAAAACAGAATATATTTAAAATCCTGAACATACACACACATATGTCAATAATATACATGCACACACATATGTCAATAATATATATAATGTGTATACAACATTGTTACAGCTGCATTAGTCAACCATTTTATAAGAGGTAGATTAAATAAATTTAACATTTAAACCCAAAGACAATTAATTAAAAAAGCAGATCATTTGAGGAGTGTAAAAATGAAAGTATATCTTATTTAAAATATCAGTTATGATAAATAGTATCGTTATAAACTTGACAAAAAGAAAAGTAATTCCTATTGAAAGTTAATCCATTTTTACACTTAAATAAAGTAGAGGATATTGATTCCTGACCAATGATGATAGTGAAATAATTTGCATTTAATAAATTTATTATTAAATTAGTTAAATAGTGTTTTAGATGTGTTTTCTTTAATAGTGATTGCATTCAATACATATATCAGAGAGAATCATGATTCCTGTCTTATGTTTGAAATAATTGCATATATAATGATTATGGAATAAAATGAAGAAAAGATAAAAAGAAGCCTTCAAAGATAATAGTTTATTTTTACTTTTACTGCTAGTTTATTTTAAAGTAATAAAGGAGAATATACTGGTTATAGTGTTATTTAGTACATCAAGAAATATCAAAATAGAATGGTAGGTTTTCCAAAACATTGGGATTTAAATCTAACATAAATCCTTTTTCAGGTTTAGTCATCTTTGATTTTGTAAAAATGGTGTCAACTAAATTACCAAGGAATCCTGAGAATGGTTATTAAACATTATATTTGTAGTATCTCTCTTCTCCTGTATTTCAGTCAATCAGTGATCATATCGAGAACTAACTTACATTTGATTTTGATCAATATATATATATATATTGAGCCAGATTGATTTCCGATTCAATGGTTTTATTACTAAAATTAAAAAGGGAAAACAACTGCATTTTCATTAAATGTCTAATGCTCAATTTTTTATTATTATTTAAAACACATACGCATTTATATTTTAAAATAGATTATTTAATGTTTATAAAATTGATTGTAAAATAGTTTACTTTCACCATCTGTTTTAATCAATTTGATTAAAAACAGGCAAGCTTGCTAATTATATATTCCTGTTGCTTTTATTGTAATTATTTTTAAAGTTAATTCTAAAAAGCGGAGATTTAGTTTTGTATTTGTCGTTTTTGTTTCAACTATCCCTGGTTGGAAGTCTTAAATTAGATTGAGCGGGAAATTAATATTTGCCCTGCCTGGAATATAGAATGGACACTAATGAAAGTTTTGCATGGGAAATGTAGCGAGTCAACGATAGCCTGCCAATTATAGGAGAGAGAAGAGATTCATTATTAGATACACACTTGGATTTATACCTGCTAAGAGTCAGATGGTTTTGAGTAGTTGTTCAGACATAGAATTGCCTGCTAAAAACAGAAATAATTATTGACAAACTTCATTGCTGTGCAAGATGTCAAAATCCACCACTGTGAGTTTTGCCATCATTAGAATGTCTGGCTAATTTAAACAAAGGACAGACCCACGCCTACCAGCTCTCCTTCAGTCATGCCATGAACTTCTAAAATAAACACTGCCTCTACCTTGCTACTGTCAAAGGACCTGAAAGATGAACTATTATCAAAAGTGCGCACTCGTCACTAAATCACTAGAACTCTGCCTTACCGTAAGCTAAACTTTTTCCTATTCTAGCCAAGGTAAATAAATTGCATTTAATTAAACCTCCGCTCAATCTAATGATAAATATGTTTTAAAATGGTATTAATTGTTTTTTTATTATTTATTATCTGTATGTACTCTTTTCTAGTATTTAAATTGTGTCTTGGAATCTTAGTTTTAAGATTCCAAGTTTGTTTGCAATTTTCGTTTATCAGGGGGTGCATTAGGAGGTTGTATTTTATATATTTAATATATACCTGATTATTTCAATATCTATTACAAAATGCATTGGCAGTTTTCATAGTCTTTATTTATTCACCTGCCCTTAATTGTAAAATAAAGAATCTTTAAGCATGTTTCATTTGCGCTGTTTGTGCAAACAACAAAATCTTTTTGCTGGCTATTTGTCAAGTTATTTCTTCGGGTTGTCTGAAAATGGTCTATTTCTTTCTGGATTATGTAAGATCATAATCAAATATCTGTTGCTGTCTTGTAGGTGAGATCAACCACATTTACTTTGAATGTAGTATTACGCGCAGCAGTCCTGCGGTGTTTTAATGACAGTAATTAGAATATTACTGCTCGGATGTCCGCGCTGGTATTGTTGAATTCCGGCGGGACAGTAACTGTTTTATTATCCCTGATTCAGGAAGCTAGAGTTGTTGTTTGTTTTTGTAATTTTACAACTGGCCAGCAAGAAGATATTACCCTAACCATTTCTTATATTTTAAGTGAGAGAATTTTATTGCCAAAATGTTTAATGTCTTCATGTTTGTCGTACTCTTGTGCACTCTCTGGTAAATACGCATATGTTACTATAAGCCACTTTTGTATTCATGGCTAGATGTCTTCATTCTATTGCACAACTTTTAATAAAATTAATAAATTGTTTAAACTTAATTTGGCTGATGTTTGTCTTTGTGCTTTGATTTCTCAACTGTCTAAATAATATTTAAGATATCTTGTTCCTCCCTGAGTGTAGTTCGGTGCCTTTTGATTCGCATATCCTGTCCACCCTAAAATAAATGTCTAGTTTCTATTTTCGGACTAGTGGAGCCCCCAGGGTCAGTATATGCGAATCTCAAATATCTTTCTCTCGTTACAATATATATATATATTGTAACAGTATAAATTATTATAAGTGAATGAATTACTGAATAAATGATCAAATGATCCACAATGTTGGATGTCAAACTTCTGTGTGATATAAATTAGTGTTTTGGATTATCATACCCCATGAATTGGAGAAGCCAATTTCTATAATGGTATTAATTAGAATATAATCAACTATTAACAGATAGATAATAATAACTCATCATGTTTGATGCCTATTTTGTAACATAATCAATAAAATGTTATTATCTCTGGAAACTGATTCACTTCAAACCATAAATTAACATGACAATTTGTGTAATAGAATAAAGATATTAAAATAATAACTTATTAATAAATAACTGGCTTAACTCATTTAAATACCAAGTTTTACAATGATATAAAGATTATTACATTCAAATATCAGCCTTTCAAGCTAATTGTGCAAGTGCTTTTTGTGAGTGTTAATAATAAATGAATACTTTCCTTTCCAATACAAGATATAGTATTTATGCAGGAATAAAATAAATCCACTTATTCCTACTACTCAAATGTTCATATATAAGTACTTGAGTTGTAGGAATAAGTGGATTCATTTTATTCCTGCATAAATACTATATCTTGTACTGGAAAGGAAATTGTTCATTTATTATTAACACTCGAAAAAAGCGCATGCACAATTAGCTTGAAAGGCTGATATTTGAATGTAATACAATTGTAGGCATGGTGCTATATAAAAATAAATGCTTATTTACAAATGATATAAAGATATATAAAATTTAGTAAATAATTTTATTAAGATCCAGATGAAATATAAAATTATTTTAGTGCGAAATATCTATAAACTAATGATTAAAATAGCATAGACCATGTATTTTATGTGTAGCTTTAACTCACTCTTAAACTGCTATTTTTAACACCACTGCTGATTTTACTGATATTTTATCAAGAAAATTTGAATAATGCTGCCACCTTTAAAACTTTTTTGCAACTAATAAATCAATAATATTTAAAGTTAATAGTATAAAAGTGATATAATGCTTGACTTCTAAAATCCTGATTGGTTGCTTCATATTTTTTTACAAGACAGTGCCTGTCAATGATTTTGGCAGTTATATTTTTTTATTTTGATTTTTAAAGTGAAAATGTATGTTTTAGATTTTTTTACAATTCTATTATTTTTTCACAAAATATTTGTGAAATATTAATTATTTTAAAAAAATAATTCAAATTTTAGTAAAAAATATTTACTTTTACATGAAGGTAAATTGACAATAATGTATGGTTGCAATTTATCTATAGATAACAAACATATGTTATGTTTCCCATTATAAATTATTTTCATCAATTATTAATAGAAATGTATTTTTAAAAAAGCTTTCGTTTACTTTAATAATCTAATTCATTATTAATTTACATTTTTAAAACTAAATTAAAACAAATATAATTTTAAAGATAAATATATTTTCTTGCTCTCTTTGTAATTGATAATCAAAAGTTTGAGACTTTAATTCAATCTGCCAATAGAGATTTTGTAATAAGAAAGAGTTAAATAATATAAGCCATAAAAGTCCAAATAATGTTGAGCACCAATTATATTGGTTGAAACTAAAATAAATATATTATTTTAATCAATTGATGTTTAATAAAACTTTAGTTTAACTTTTACTAATTATCTATTCATTATAATCAGAAAAACATAACTGATGAAATGCAACAATAATACAATAAATTATTAAAAGATGTAAGCATTTATTCAATATTTTGGCTAGCTAATATTTAATATGCAAATAAATTATGTAGAGATTCTTGAAGCCAATCTTAAAACATAGTGTAATAAATAGATTATGAATAATCACAAAATTTAACTTTAATTAATAAAATAAAATTTTGTTTATATAATAAACATAACAAATAATAAAATAAGTTTAACAAACAAATGAAATAATGTTGTTATGCTATTTTATTATGAATTAATTATCTGTTTTATTTATTACATATGTTGTATAATTTTTTATGTATTTAGCAGATTCTGTGAACAATACAATAATAAAACATAAAGAAAATGTTATCTTTATATAAATATTTATAAATAAATATAAATTATATATACAAATTTTAATTAAGTGTGTTTAGTTCATTTCCTGTTTTCATACAATCATAATAGTGAAATTATTAATTTAAATTCAGAAATTATGATACAATCAATGTATATTAAAATATATATTATTATGTAGATAATTTATAAATTCTTATACTAAAGATCTATTGCTCTTTACATTTATAATGAAAACAAGTAAATATACCATAAGATTTCAAATAAAACAAACAAAATTAATATTAAGAAGTATATCTAAATTTTGTTTTTAAGCTAATCTAATTTTTTTTTTAGTTACTTTATATATACTATAAACAACACTTGCATTCTAAAGTAAGTAAATAAATAATAAAATCATACAACCTGTTTAATTTTGTCCCAAAATTGTCAAGTATGTTTCTTAGCTAAAACTTTATTAAAGAGCATATTTATTAATACTTACCAATACAACAACATTTGCAGAAACATGATCAAATTAAAATGTATGAATCTTTAGAGATCTTATTAAGATCCAATTACACTTTCCATATTATGAAGATATATTAAATAAGTATATTATTTAAAGTTCATTTGTAGTCCAATTATAGCATTTAAAACAAATTTTGTATCCATTTGAATGAAATATACATTTTAAATAAAATACTTCATAGTAAAATATTAAGGTGTTAATATTTTCCATTTTTATATTAATAATTGCTTTGGTTAATCCATAGATATTCCATGGCATTAAAAATTTAATCTATAATAAATTCTATGTTGTATATTAAAGTCACTTTTTTTAATATTATACAGCAGAACACTGAGATCATTTTATAAATTAATATATTCCTGTGTCACTATAAATGCATTATATAATAAGATTATTTATTATAAGATGTTATCAGACCCCTCAAAAAAAATAATACTTTTGGAAAAACACTTTTTTTTAATCTAGATATTTATTTTTATAGTAAAATCCAACTATTAATATTGTGCATAACCCACTTTCTTTACTTATTGAAATGCAGATCAAGAGAATGTAATTATCAGGGGCTTATATACTCTTTCTAATGATGTGTCATTTTCTCCTATGATTTTATTCAAATTAAACCTGTTTCTATGGTCTCTGTTATGACTAGTTAATTTCATTCAATAAAATGTTTTTAAATACATCAGCATTTCTGAAATAAAAATGCTTCTTAACTTTTTAATTAAAAACTGTATTTAAAAAAAACAAGTCTCTGTTTTTCCCCTCTTACTGTAAAATTAATGGTATCCAAAATTACTATAGATATTTGAGAGTTCATCTCCTGAAAACTATGCAATACTAAAATTTTCCATGGTTCGTTTTGTATATCTGCACACACAACTTGATCATTTGATTTCAAATACCTTGTGTTCAACTACATCCAAAATAAATTTAATGTTTACATAAATAATTAAAATGCTACTAAATTGAAATCTTATATCTCCCTTGTTCTTTTAAATACATATCAGCATACTAATATCTGTTCATAAATTTAAAACTAAAATAATTGTCTATATTATTTCAAGCATTTTTTTTTAAATTTAAAATAACCTTTTACTTAAATGTGAATAAAAGATTTTAAACAAAATAGTTCAAATGAAAAACAATTTTTTTTCATGAAATAAATAGACTCAACAAATTTCTATTTTTAAAGTCAGATTTTTGATTGCATCTACATACGATTAAAATTGAAATCTTTATTCTTTTAAGGATTGCATATTTTTTTATTCACAGCCAAAATAAACTACCACATTATATATATAAAACAAAGGTTGAAACTATACGAAATATGTAAAAGATAAATAATAATAAATACAGCTAAAATAATATGCTTAATAATCTAGTAATCAACGTTCGACATGGAGTGTTTGTGTCAGAGTGTAACTGAGAGAATATTGGCAGATAATGACAGTGTTTCCAATTATAAAAGGTTGTACTAGGGAATGTTAGGATATTTGCATAATTGAATGTATAATAAGTGGTCTATTAAGCACCGCCTATATTCCAAAATTGAACACCATTGTTTGTTGAGAGGATAATATTGGCTCATATGTTTACTGTATGTGTAGAAATAATAATATGCCAAGCCTTTTTGATTTTACATTTTCTATGTTTACTTTGAGGCAAACAATCTTGGCAGAAGCAGGTTTAATAAGGTAATTTTGGTCATATATATATATGTCATATTATTATTATTATTTGAGGGATATTCCGTGTAGTTAAAAAAGCTAAATAATAATAATATGACATCTTTTATCCGTGAAAATATTAGAATTAACATATATATATTATAACGCATGGGAAGATTTTTTTAATTTATTTTTTTTTTAAATTATTTTTACTAAACTTGAAAATACACCACCATAGCAGAGAGAAAAATATAGTCAATATTTTAATATTAAATATACTAATAGACAGACTGAGATTGCCTACAAATACACAAACCACAGCCACATTTCAAGACCACTATACCTACTCTACAACTGTAGAAGCAGAACACCTCTCATGTGAATACTTTTACTTATACTGGAGATAAAAAAACCTGCATCACCCAGCAAATTTAACTGGACTATTCACAAAAGAAAATTTTAAATGATCCTAGCATTTGATTCCACAGGTAGTTTAATTGAACAAAAAAAACTTCATATTTAGAATATCAGACAATGCATATTTAAATTACAAAACAATATAATGGACAAATTTGTTTTAACTAAATATTATACAATGAGGTATGGAGAGAAGAGAATTCAGGCCAAATTAATGATTAAACAACATATTTATTTCTAAACCACATTATAACAGTGCACATGCTTAAAGGTTTATTGCCTTAGTAAATATTACTTATGTAATCAATGTGCATTAAATAAATTGATAAATAAATTTATAATAACAACAATAATAGTAAAATAAAATAAGAATTGAATTAATTATAAGTTATTTACCACAGGTAACTCTAATTTAAATTATGAAGTAAGAATTTATGCATTTCTAATTTTAAGCAGATTTATAGAGAAAATATAAACATTACCCCTAAATTTCATTTAGTCAAGACTTTGGATTATTTTTTTACATTGACTTTTTTTGAAGTGATCACCCCTGTCTTCTTGACAGTTTTTAGAGTTCATGAATGGTACTTTTAAATTTGTTCCTGGTTATTTAACAGCTGGTAGTTTCTTCTTTCTGAGGCAGCATATATCTTCATGGCATTGTTTATCAGTAGTCTTGTATGAATAATGGGTGAATGTCTTAGAAATAGCAGGTCAAGAATTTTAGTCACATCTTAGACTATCAAATTTATAGGAACTAAGTGATTAAAAACTCAAATAAACATCTCTTTCATGAGTCTATCAAGTCATGGTGAATTAGAGTATCCACAGAAATTTTTATACATCACTGGAGCACAAAACTAGATGTTCACAATAAAAGAGAGTGCACAGCAAACTTAACAGCAAATGAATAACTTGAATAATCTTTAATAAATATTCAAAGAACTAATAATTTCTAATAATCTCAAATAACTTTTAAGAATTGAACTAATAAAAAATTATTAATTTATATACCTTGATAAACCATTGTCTGAGTACACCCACATTATTAATCAGTTTCAATCTTCTTTTCTAATTAACCTTTTTTAAAAAATTATAACATTAATTACTTAACATGTTAGCTGGCTTACTGATTTTCAATAAAACATAATCTTTATTTGTTCAGATAATCATTTACAAATATCATTTCAATATTGATGTGATAAAAATTATACAATTAATCAGATGACTTTACATTCCTTTTTTTTTCAAATGAATACTTACAATTTTAAGATATTTTATAACTTGTAGTTTTCTTATAAACAGATAAGCATCTTTTTTTTATTTTGCAGCTTACAGATAACATCTTAGATTTTGTGTAAAGCACAGTTTAAATTACTTACTACTCAAAGGTGAAGTAGAAAACTAGTATTTTATATTTTTGTTTAAATAAAAGATAAATATCTTTTAGATAAAAAACCTAATTAACTTCTTCAATTATCATTATATTTTTCTTTATTCTATTTTCTGTTTAAACTAAGTTTGATACAATTTGACCAGATGTTTATTTTGCATTTTATTTTTCATTTTATTTAAAATCTCTTTGTTCAATTTATTATAATAACTACTTAAATTATAAAGCTCTTTTTAAAAAAAAATATTATAACTTTTTTTTCTAAATTGTTTTAACATACCTATTAAATGTTTTATGTACCATGTATATTTACATATCTGTTACAATATATATTATAAAATATGTTTTGGGGAATAATCATATTTAATAAAATACAACAAAAATAAATTTAGCAATATTTTAATAAACTAATACTTATCTTTAACTGAGTGAAAAAATATAGTAATAACTACATGGTTATAGTACATACAATTTTTATCATGCAGTTTTTAAATAGTTTTATTTATATCTGGCAGTATTTTTATATTCATTTGCATTAAAATACTCTTCTAAATAATTGCAATTTATTTTTTTTAATATTTCTATAGCTTCTCTAAACAATCTTTGGTCATGGCCATTACATGTGGATATGATTTTAGTATTCAAGAAATTTATCCGATGGCCAGAAAGAAAGTGCTGAAATTGTTAAAAAAAAATTTACTGCATTAATGTGTTAATCTCTTCTAGCTCTTATATGCCAATTGCTTTTTTTATGTATGGAGTAACACAATTTTATCTACTAAAACTATGTAATTACTACTATATATTTTCACCAAATTGAGAATAAGTGTTGTCTGATCAAAACATTGGTATATTTATTTTAGTTTTATTTTATTATACCCAATTATTTTAAAAATAGTTTCATAAAACATCTTTTACCCATGAAAACATTCATTTTAATGCATAAATTGTAATCGAGACCAGGCACCCTAATACTCATACCAGAGGTTGGCACTGGATCTATGCCTTAAACAGTTTAAATTCACTGGTGAGGAGATCAATTATAAATACCTATTACAACTGTACTATCAGTCAGACATTTAAAATTGCTTTTAGATTTGCAGAGAGCAGAGTTTCTTAGCAAATATCAATTGGCACAGCATCCAATAATAAAAAAAATGCTGAAACAAATCTAAAAATAAATAAGACAAAGTTTATTAACAATCTAACACAGCAGAGTATAGTACAGTTCAATTGTAAAGTTCAAATTGCACAGAGTTTAACTATGTCAAGGTTCACATATGACAGAGTTTAAACAAGACAAATGTTCAAATATGACAGAGTTCAATACTACAGTATTCAAATATAAATGTATTTGAATGATCACTAACTGTTTTAGATGATTAAGAAGTGCATTTGACACTTAGTAGCTTTAAATATTACATCATCTCTGTTTGATAATTATTATATAATTTATCAAGATATGTACACATATTTCACTTTTGCATTAAACAAACAATCACTAATAAAGCAGACTTAATCTACTATACATGTTCACACATGAAGGTTATTACAAAATTAAGCTTATATATTGTGCATTTGAACCCACACCACTAAAAAATTAGAGGAACAATAAATAGGTTTTTGAATCAACTATATTATAAATTAAAAAAATTATATAATTCATGGAGAGAAATATTCCTATCTGATGCAAAACACAATCATCTGTGAGTACCTCAAATAGGGATAACTTATATCATTGGGGAGAAAAAGCATACAATAAATTCACATATGGTAGATAAGCACCAAAGATCATTATATACAGTGCACACATATACATAAACCATTTTTTTTAATTTCAGACATGTGTGAAGAAAACTATAAACAAGCAAACTGCCAACAAATTTAATCAGCCTATCAAATGATTTATCTAGCTACTTGTATATTACAGAAAACACACATGTATATTAATGATTTTTGAATGTCTTCAGAGACACTAAATTAATTATTAAATATAAACTATAAAATTTTAAAAAATCTCTTTTTAGATCTTTTTGTAAAAGCAATATAGATCTAAAATTACATCATAATTAATAATAATCAGGGAAGCAATTTTTTTTTAAATTAAAAACTTTATACAAGAGGGGAAATTAAATTCTTAACAAACCAAGTAGTTTCTTTTATCTAAACTAAAGGTACTATGCTATATCAGATATGCTAAGTTAGATAAGATATTACAACATATAAACATTAAAAAATAATAATTTTATATAACATATAAATACCTAAATATATGAATTTACATAATTTAAATTATAACTATGACTAGCTTGTTGGTAACCTAAATAAATGTTTGATAAAATAGTTCATAAATACAGGCTAACAGTAAATCCAAACAAAAGATATAATTGAGTTGATTTTATTTTTTAGAAGAGCTGAAAATTATATGTGTGAGTGTAGATACACAAATGTGCTTCTTAGTAGTTTACATGTAATGTCTCTTCATTTACTGGTTTTCAATCATGTAGAGAGTTATAAAATTTTCCTTTAAGGTGGAAAATTACATTTGTTAAATGCATATGTGAAGACAGTTGGCATAGCATTGAATCAAACCCAGAAAGCAAATTTGTACTTCTAATGTCTATGGGCTACATACTGAAAAAGTGAAATTGATTTTCTGGATCTGAGCTGATTATGATTATTAACTTGACTACTGGTAAAGATCTAGGATACATCATACTAAGCAACCAAAAACAACAATTACAAAAAGAAGCGCAATTAATGACAAATAAAACCAGAATGATCAGAATAATTCTGAACTGGTATTTTTATGTCATTCACTTTTCTTAATTAACAAACCTGTTCATTTTCACATTTTTTTAATTAACAAAGCTAGTAATTATTTTCATTCATTCAGTTTATCAAAACATCTTAATTAATTAAGTCAGTAATTATTTTAAGTGAATTGGTTTATAAATTTTTTTAATTAGATAAACATGCTTGATTATAGACGACACTTAAAATATTATTAATTAAAATCCAACATGTTTAAAACTAAGAAAAAGGTCTTAATAAAAAAATTGATTAATTGATACAAAAAAAAAAATAGAAAAGAATTGAGAAAAGTTTTATAGATTATTATTAAATATTATTTCTGTAATATAGATTCTAAATAGGTTTATTTAAAATAACTTTAATTACAAAAAAGTGTGTCTTTATTTTTGTTTAATTAAAATAAAATTGACTAAAATTAATTATTAATGCAGATTTTTATCAATGTTTGCTTATATAATACAAATTTAATGAGCTAATATATTTAACTGATAATTTGCCAACCACAATATGTTTAAAATAAATTAGAGATTAAGATAGAAGAGTCACTATTTCAATATATAAAAGATGAATAATAATAATAAATATGGCTGAAATAATATGTTTAATAATCTATTAAGTCAATTTACAACATGGAGTGTCTATATCAAAGTGTAACTGAAAATAATTGGCAAAAACTGCCAGTCACCCACTTAATGATGCTTATACATAGATATGTCTTTTAATAAATATTAAGTAAAATACATTAATTTTAAAATAAATAAAATATGTAACAAAACAATAAATTCTGTAAATTAAAAAATACACAAATTGTTTATAAAAGAATATAATGTGTACTGTACTTAAGATTCTAGGGATCCTGCATTATTTCTGTTTTGATTTTTAACTTGTGTTTATGTTTTATTTAAAAATATATTTTTAAATAGTATAGAGAAAAGTAAAATTATATTTTAAAATAAAATAGTTTTCAGTAAAAATATATAAATATATTCAGATTGTTTCCTTCCCCTCTTTTTTTTCATGGATTCACAAATAGATGCATTTTTTTAGTTCCATAAAAATTGATTTCTATCCTTTCTTCCATTCCATTCATTTATTTTTTCATACTGTTAGAAGGTGCATGAAACTGTATACTTGTGAAAACACTCAAGTAAAGTGAAGAGAAATTGAAATAACTATGGCAAATCACTGCAGCTTTGCCATAATTAGGCATGGTGAAAAAATATTATGTAAAATTTCAACAGTAAGTGCTAAGTGCAGCCAGAGATCTACCACCCAAGCTTCCCGAAATATAATCTCTCAACAGCTAACTATATTTCATAGTTAATAGTCTAAAAATAATGAATATGCAAAACCTACTTTTTTTGCCTATCCTGATATCTTGAATGAAGGATGTTACTGTAACTGTTCAAAAGTTATCCTATCTCTCTGAAGTAAAAAAGTGTTCTATATAAAGATATTGGACACCCCAAATTGGATATTAATCCCAAGAAGACTGATGAAAAAATCAAAGAAGTACATTAAAAAATATTAAAAAACTGCTATCTATAGTAATATTTTTTTAAGCAGGAACTGGTTTTTTTTTAATTTGTAAATATTTTTTCTTATTGTTATTTACATTCTATTATCTAGAAGATTAATTTTGTTTTTAATTGTAATTCAAATAATATGGTTGCATTAGATTGTTACAGTAAATTCACAATTTATTTGTGGTTTAATTTAAGAAAAGAAATGTATAGATAAAAAAAAGTAAAAGTTTGGGAAGAAAAAAGCAAGTAATTGTAGTGTATATATAATATAGTATATTTTTAAAAAATGTATTGATAAATGAAAAGAAAATATTATTGTTTTTTATGATAGGGATAGATTATTTTTTATGTTTTTTATTTTATTTTTAATTGTATGATAATTATAATGATGTAAATATGTATTTTGTAGATCCTTGAAAATGACTACAAATAAGGTGGTCAAAACATTGGATGTGATAAACAAGAAAAGGTATATATATTGTAACGATATATAAATATGTCGTTACATTAATTTAAAATAAAAACTTAAAAGTTCGCAAATAAAAGGAAAAAACTAAACGCTAAAATTAAAACATTGTTAAACGTGTATACATTCGCACAGATGTTAAACTTTAAAAAATTTTTTTTTTTCATAAACAAAAAAAAAATAGTTGAATGTTTTTTTTAAATAAAAAATACAAGATTGAAATATAAAAATATTTTAAAAAAAATAACGTAGTTAAAATAAAAACAGGTATTAATTAATTCCTGTAATCTATAAAGGGAAATGTTGTTTATTAATTATCTAAAAGCTGTTTAATTAAAAAGTCAGATGGAAAGTTAGATAAGAGAAGAAGAGATTTTAGCTTGACAAATGGAAGCACTAAGCCTTGGCCCGACCATAATGAAAAACAGATTAGTGACTTTTGTTCAGTGAATCCTTGTGGATGATATAAAAAGAAAGAAATATTGAGTTCAAGGAGCTTTTTCCAACTTGATTTTGGTGGGTCTGGCGACAAGATGCACTTGTCGTCCTCACTCACTTATTTAAAAATGCAAAGACTGTGATACCAGGACAGAACCAGCAACTGCCACCTCCAAAACATCAGACCGGTCTTCCAGGAAAGTCTGCTTGGGAATTGCCAACTTGAACATGGACTTTTCTACCGTAAGCAATAGAACTGAACAATTGTTAAAATCATAACCTTAATTAAGAACTTTAAAGATTGCTAAATAAATTTAAATTTTATAAAAAGGAACAATTCTTAAAATCAATCAAGAACTTTCGTCAAGTTGAACAAATTAATAAACAAGCCGACTTATTTAAAAGGGACTCTTATCTGACTTGTTGTAAGTTTTAAATCAACTTAATAATGGTTAATTTTATATCTTTCCCGATTGTTAAAAAATCATTTCCCTTTTTAATATTTTTTATGTGTAGTAATATTTTATTGTAGAAATTATTAAATGCATTACATTTAAGTTGTCTAGAGACGCTTGCATGGATTCGTTTGCGGTTAATTAGATTTTGGTTTTCATATTTGATCAAAATATATAGACATTCGATAAATAATGATACCTTACGGTGAGTATCTAAAATGTATTTATTCGGATGTCTTTTAAGTTATTGGTGACAACGCAAGTATCTTATGGTGAATACTATTGGGTTACTTATAAGTTTCCCTCTGCGATTGTCGGTATCAATAATTTTGTATTTTGATCGTTTATGTTTATTTTGAAATGTTTTTGACCGTGGAATCTATGTAATCGATCTATACCCAACATTTTTAAACAAATCTGTGCGAACGTATATAAATGTTAAAATTAAGTCGGGCGCGAATGGCTATATAGTTTTGTAAAGTTGTATTAAGGGAGGGTAATCTTAGGTTATTCATTTCGTAGTTGAATTGGTTCAATGGATTGGATATATTTGTGTAATTAGTAAATGTAGTATGAGATCCGCTACGGGCAGGATTATAGATATACGCCACACACCTTCTGTTTGCCTATGGATGGGTTTGTAAGTCGGCAGAAGACCGCAGTCCATTCCTATGGAGTTTTTAGTTTATTGATCTACTTGCCCACAGATGTCACATTCCTGTTGGTGGAGAGTCAATGTCTTCTCTATTTCTACTTATTGTTCAGATGTACATTCCTGACAATATAGTATTTTGTGTTGTCGTATCATGCTACATTGAATACATGAATGTATCAGATGGATTGGCGCCAGTTGATTGCGAAATTTGTTGCCTAAGGTTAAATCAGGGAAGAATATTTTCCTTTCAAATGCAGACCTATGTAGTCCATTCATACTCGACCCTCTAAATAAAATATTAAACATTATAGCAAGCTATTTTAAATGTAAATTTAAAAATTAATATAAAATTATAAACATTAAATTTATTCCTCAAAATTTAAATATTATTTTAGATGTGCGTAAATAAATATTTTATGTGTTAATTTCTGGCAGTGGCTTATTATTTTTTTATATTTATATCTAAGGTTATATATTTTTTTATCTCTGCGTCTCTGCTGAGCTAGTGACAATGGGCTAACGATCTAAATATGTAAATAAAGTGGAATCCTAACAGCGCGTATCTGCCTACTTTATAAATTTTTCTAGGCTCAAATGCCTAGATGGCGCCCTTTGGTAGTGCGGTGCGGTGCGAGGCGATCTCCCACTTCGTTTGGATCGTTATAATATGGTGATAGAAAAATAAAGTTTTTGGAATAAAAAAAGGAGAATGTATTGGAATTAAAAAAGATCATTATATTTTATGTCATATATATTTTGAAAGAAAAAGAGAGACTGTGCTGTTCTTAAAAAGGTTTTAACAGCAATGATAATAAGTAAATATAAATATTGTACCCTCACTTCCAGGAAATATGTAATTATAATCACTTGATCTAGCTCAGATAAATAACTATGTTTATTAAAATGCATCTAAATCAACAATAACTATATTTTTAATAATATCAATTATTAAATTAGCTTAACTAATAAATAATAATATAGTTCTGTTTTATAAAATTAAAACAAATGAATATTTAGTCAAATCATGAGACTATGAAGTGAGTTTACAAATGGCAGAATGAATACATTAAGCTAATATCCCACAGGATATCACCTTAATGGCATAAGAATACTATCCCTACTCCTATTACTTAAATACTACATTTATAGTACTCTTACTTCTTTAATCAAAATTAATTAAGTACATAACTCTTAACAAATTAATCTGAATATCTTTATTAAAATTAATTTAACTCAAATTATCTCAGGTTCTTTTAAAATAATTCTAAATCAATTATAACTTTTGTAATCAAGTATGATAAAGGATTTAATATCATTCCTAACAACAATTCAATAATACTAATAATAACAAAAATAGTAATACTAATCTTTAATCTATAATTCACTCCCCTATCTTTCTACTTATAATGTTGTTCTTGTATATCACATAATAATAATGTAATGTAATCTTCTATTATCCATATGGTATCTTAAACAAACATATTTGATATGATATTATAATATGAGAATATGTGGCAATCATTACTAATATAGTTCAGTGTAAATATTCTGTGGTTATTCTATGACCATTATAACGATATAATAAATGAGACTTCTTAAATAAAACATATCAATAAAACATTATAACTTTTAAATAACAATTTTATTTATGATGTGAAAATACTATGTTTTCATTATACTTATCTGAGATTATATAATTGTGACATGAAGAAATTGAGTCAACACCAAGACTTATAAAATAAATTTAAAAATTTTATTAACAAGCTTAACAATAAAATTATTTACATTATTTACAATCTGAAAGAATTCTATTTATTCACATTTAAATACTTTTCTAATACAAATTAAATGATTTAAAATATAGGATACAGAACATTTTCTTAAAATATCTCTTACTTTCGAAATATTATTATATAATTTTTTGTTACAGTTATTAAATTTTATTAATTCAATAGGTTTTAAAACATATAAGGTAATACTTTTACTATGAACATATTATTCTTGTTATTTAGTTTTAAAAAAAATAATTTATTATTCTGTATAGCCATTCTTCAATAAATAATTGTATGAATGACCTTGATTAATAGCATACCATCAAACTAAGCTGCTTACTAATTATTACTTTAAACCTAAAATATCATGTATGTATTAGTGTGTTGTCATAAAATTACTTTTATAAAACTTATGATTACTTACATGTATTAAACACGATTCAGTCTATTACCTTTACTTTTAAATAAAAATATGCATTATAAGTATGTCTTTGAAAAATCTTAATAATTAAGTAATATCATTATAAATCCCTTTTAATTCTCAATTATTTATTTTATAAAAAATAAATAAATATCATTTTTAAATATGAGAAATTTTATGATTCTTTCACTGATGAAATGATGATCTTATAATATTTGCACTTATTTTACTCTAAGTAACATAACTTATCTTATTCACTTTAAGAACAATTCTGTATTTCCAAACTTATCTATTATTTCCGATTTTAAAACTACCATCCTTTACGATGTAATCCAAGAAAATTTTAATAATAAATAAACCAGGAAGTATATGGTATAAACTATAACTTCAGCTTAATAACACCTTTATCAGCTAATCATCATGGTCACAGTGTACAAGAAATGGGGTATGACTTATTTGTCTAATAATATCTACTACCAAATATAATGTCCAGGCTATTTATTCAGCACTATGGCACATTAATCTTTAACACCTAGAAAATAAACACTGCCATGAATATACACAAGCTATAGGGCTATGTTATCTATACTTGCATAATCATCATTATAGTATACTCTTATTCCCATATAAATAAACCCTATATACAATATTATCTTGGTCTCATGTAACCTAATACTAAGATATTATCACCAAAGATCTATTACTTTACATCGCTAAATTCATTCCCCAAATTTCTATAATAACAAATAAATTCATTTTTAAAATAACAGTCTAACTAACTAATAAGACAAGATTATTTCATCCTTTGGTAGTTCTTAAACTTAAGTATAAACAATCAGAATCAATGTCATATTTTCAATACTTTAAACTACTCAAATAAAACCCAGTTCAGTTATAACAGAATCATATACTTATATTTTACTTATGTTTAAATATCTTTATGATATCAATAAAATTATGCATATTCTTAAAGTGATTAAACAAATGATAAACTATGTGTAGGTATCATGTTTTATATACGCATCCATACATCCACACAAATAATAAAATACATTATAAAACCATCAATAATTTACATTATTACCATAAGTAATTTCTGTTGGCAATTACTTATTGATGTCTTCTGGATCACAAACTAAATAAACATTTTATTATCATTTATTCCACATTATCACATTTTAAAATATATTAAGTTTTTTTAAAAAAAAAAAAATATTAAAGAGTTTTTTTTAACAATAAAATTTTAATTCCTAGGTTAGTAAATAATTTAATGTGCTATGTTCCTATTCTATCTCTATACTGTGAATAAGCATTATTATAAATTTTTAGTAAAAAAAAATAATTTAAAATTATATTTACAACAGCTCCATTAAACTTTTTTGTGATGAAATGTTCTTTTCTCAATAATAAGTTCATTACAGGAAGTGTTTTTTTCTCCTGGTAAAATATTAGTAACCACACTTTCGATGCCAATAATTTTGTATGCTCCAATTCTCCACATTGCAACATAAAATCCAAGATGACTGTTCAAGTTAAATATGGTAAGTTTACTTTTAATCCATATTATCCAAACTGATATAATTAATATTTTTATCTCCAAAATTTTAAAAATATTTAGACATTCATTACTATGTAAATTTCTTATTTAAATATCTTTGATATTCTTAGTTCAGACAATTCTTAAATTCTTCTAACTTTTCCATATTTACTGAGATTCAATGTCTTCTGATACAAACAATAAACTTCCCCCAGCATTAGCCGATAACTTAAATTATTTCCATAAATAAATTTCAGAAAACTTTTTGTATGTCCAGCATACACTAATTATTAATTTTGAATATTTTTAAATATTACATAAATCATATTTGCAAATGATCTTAATTTTTATCTTTTTTAAAAAATTCCAGTTTTAAATTATTTTCAATATTTCTTCAAAAAGAAATATCTTAGCATTCCAAAATAATTGTTTGGTCAGATTTAAAGGTTTTTTTTCTTTTTAAAAGCATTTTTCCATTGTATTTTAAATAAGTTCTCTTAATAAAAATATATTATATCATTTTACTTTATATTTTTGCTGCAATTCTTTATATTTTTTCCATGATGTTCTTTTTATGAAATTCAGTTGTAAATTAATATGACTTTTCAACACAGGCAAAATTATATGCTTAATATGACAATAATACTTGAATATTTCCATCAATCCTTTTACATTTAGTGATGACTTCTCCATGTTTAGGTTAATGATAAATTGAATAAAGTAGATTGACAAGTAAGGAACCACTTATTTTTTAGCCTCGCATTTCTATAATATGACCTTATAATAATAGACTACTGTACTTTTATAAAATTGAAGTTAAATAAAATTGACTATTATGCTACTAATTACTTTACTGAAGTTGTAGAAATACTGACAATGATATAACAGTATATCTGTATAATGAGATAACAGTAACCTGGAATTTCCTGCACAGCTGTTTTATACCTCCCAAATTACATGTTTTCATTGGTCAATTTCAACAATGCCTACTTCAACAAGCCTGGGAAATGAATGCCAGATTAAATTAAAAACTAATAATAATTTATTAAATATTTATTTTTATTATATTATTCAATTCTTAATTAATTTTTATATTTTATTTACACTTAATAAATACTTTAAAATAACTTTTAAAAATCACATTTCAATATTCATTACCATTTCTACCTTTATTTTAAACCTAACGTATTTATTTTCAATACAAAACATAAATCTAATTTCATCTATTATATCTATTTTAAAAATCTAATCTAATATTTATAACAGATAACATTACTTTATTTTCAAGAACAGGTGTGAATATTACACATCATGTGATTTACAAAACTAAATGAGACACTAATAATTTAAATAAAACTAAAATAAATAATTTAATTTATAAAATATTACATAAAACACTATTATAGCACAATTTTAAAATAATTATTTTAATATTATAAAATTGAATATACACTTTACTCACTACACTATTACTTTTAATTAAAGGATTTTAAAATATAACTACTAAATACAATTATTATTATTACATTCAAATATCAGCCTTTCAAGCTAATTGTGCATGCACTTTTTTCGAGTATTAATAATAAATGAACAATTTCCTTTCCAATACAAGATATAGTATTTATGCAGGAATAAAATGAATCCACTTATTCCTACAACTCAAATACTTATATATGAGCAAAGTGAGTGGTCTATCCTCATGCTTTCCTTGCCAATACTTCAGATTTGCTCATATATAAGCATTTGAATTGTAGAAATAAGTGGATTCAATTTATACCTGCATAAATACTATGTCTTGTATTGGAAAGGAAAGTATTTATTTCTTATTAACACTCAAAAAAAAGCGCATGCACAATTAGTTTGAAAGGCAATATTTGAATGTAATACAATTGTAGGCATGGCACTATATAAAAGTAAATACTTATTTAATTATTATTATTAAATAATCTATTCATTTAACTTTAGAGCATTACATTTAAAATTAACCTTAATTATTTATTTATAAGACTTATTAAATCAGTATTTCCTATGGCCAGTTCTCCCAACCATACAATCTTATAATAATTTCTAGTTAATTGTTCTCTTACAAATATCAACATAATATTATACATCAATTATTTTACTTACCCTAACTAAAACATTCAAAGATCATCAACACATAACATACATCATCCCTTGCTTAACTTTAAAATTTTAAAATTTTCCAGTAAATTGATAGAAATAATCCATTCTGACCTGAACAAAAGGGTACAATATATATATATGTGTGTGTGTGTGGGTGTGGGTTGTATATATATATATATATATATATATATATATATATATATATATAGAGAGAGAGAGAGAGAGAGAGAGAGAGATTGCTGCTGTTCTTTCTCTCTTGCCTTCTCACTCTCTCTTTCTTTGTCTTTAGTTGGAAAAGCATACAAATATTGTTATGACACATCAGTTTGAGTTTGAAATTTTATTATATCTATATGTGGTATAACCATGAGTAATTTTTAGTGGAGATAATTTATTTTTGTCATTTAAAACCCAATTTATAATTTTGTGTCATTCTCATTTAAGTCTTGTCTCAGTTTCATGCAGTAATTTAATTAATTAAATAGCTTGTTTGTGTACTTGGATATATTTATGCTTTATACTGGAGAATATATTAGTATGTTAGCATTTCATGATGTAAAAGTATTATTTCATTTCATGTGTAAATGGAAGTTGTGCTCTAGGAATTTATTTGGTACATTCTGATTATAAAAAAGGTACTTAATGATGTGACTCTTAGTCTGATCCTCATATAGATGTTTGTAAATTAACAATGATCAAAAAATATAATCTGTGTTTCTTTTAGAATTTTTCAGTATGATATTTACAAAATGATGATATGTGCTTTGATAATCATTAATATCATAATCATTAATTGAAAACTGAAAACAGGGTTTTTTTTATGTTTAACCAAATATTTAATAACTTTTTCATATTGCTATATAAATTCTGACAAGCATGTTAAAATATGTTATGAATAAAATATGCACTTCCACACTGCCTAAGATACCAATACATCTATTCATTTGTCCAATTTATTTGTTTCTCCATTATAATATATGTATGTAAAAGATTTTAGTCAGAATTTCACTTATAAGTAAAATAA
This sequence comes from Epiperipatus broadwayi, assembly GCA_028023455.1. Classification (NCBI taxonomy): domain Eukaryota; kingdom Metazoa; phylum Onychophora; class Udeonychophora; order Euonychophora; family Peripatidae; genus Epiperipatus; species Epiperipatus broadwayi. Next base: position 52,270 of record JAQFVV010001446.1, read on the forward strand.
TTTGCTTATTTAAATCTTGACAAGAAAGTAAAAAGTTTTAGTTTAAGTACTGAACAGTATGCTACAAAAATTGTAAACACTATGAAAACTGTGACACTGAAGTTATGATTAAATAAAATCTTTTAAAAAATGATCAGAAAGCAAGCAAATACATATATTTTCTCAGAAATGTAATCTTTGGTGAATATTAATTATCAGATGCTTTATTGCTAACGAAAGTATGGAGAGATGGAAAAATAGATTTAAATTTTTTTGTATCAATAATTTCAATCTCTGTGGTCGTGTTGCTATCTTTATTGTTCATATAAGTATATTGGACCATTAATAAAGAGGGGATTCCATCTTCATTGTTAAAAGGAGATTGCCTTGACAACAGTTTGAAATTGTTGATTGTTAATGATATTGGGATTATTTAAGTGTTGGCTAATTTTTAATGATATCTACATCTGAAATAATATTATTCAACACATTTTATCCAATTTACATTTAAATTGCAGTTAAAATATAAATATGAATAATCAATGAATATGTGATGTTATTTTCAAATTGCTTTAACAATCATTTTTTAAACTTAACATTCTGATGAACAAAATGTTTGATTTTAATCCTAAACATTTTTACATATATAGCTAAGAAATTTTAATCCAGATTCAAAACTATATTATTCAGAGCATAGAGAAAATTAAACAAAGAGACAAAACTCTTGCAACAACATTCAATTTTCAAGAGACATGGAAGCTATATCAGACTCTCCAATAAAGTTAACAAAGAACTTAACCACTAAATACCTAACCCTGTTTGAACTCAATAATGTTAGTCCCATAACTCATCTAATATTGTAATTTTTCATTGTTCATATTTGTAATTATCCTCATTTCATAAATAGTGTGACATAGGTATTAATTAGTTTAATAAATGTCTTGAGAGATAACTATATATATTTTAGTGATCTCAGTAATAAGATAGTCAATATACAAGTATCTTTGATCTTTTTGGAAAATAATAATCAATATTAAAGAAAAGCATGAGTTTTTAAAGTAATATTTAATCTGCATTTGACAATAGTAATTATATTCTTCTTTAGATCCACTATTAAAAATCAAGTGATATTAAATGACTCGTCTGGAGCTTTTTTGAAATTATAATCTGATATCCATTGTTAAAACAAAACTTGTGATCATGTCATTCTAATGTTATTATATAATTATGTTTATGTGATCAAAAACAATATTTTATTAATAACTATTTATAATGAGTTTGTTCCTTAAATTAAAATAAGCCTAACTTTTTGGCTGTAAGAATTAATATTTATTAATTTGTTATAAATTAAAGATACTCGATTGCGATTTATTTAATAGATATTAAATAAAAAATGAGGAAACCTTTAACCTTAATTAATGAAAGTTGTTATTTTGTAATTATTTTATGTCTCTAAAAAGTATATGAGGGGATGCATATTTGGAATGACCCAGATTTAATATTTATATAGTTTTACAACATATGTAGTTAATCTGTAAATGATGACCTATATCTGATACTAAAAAGGTAAAGTTTAAAAATAAAACAATTACATTAATTTCAACCAAGCTTTTTGTTGTTATTAATATAGTTAGATCGACTTTTTTCTTTTTATTATTATTATCATCATCATCATTATTATTATTATTATTAAAACACTTTTTAGAGAGGATTTCAAGTTGGTTCGAATCTCCTCTAATTACATTTTGACTTGTATTTAAAAATAGTAAAACAATTTTTATTTATTTAAGCAATATGACGCAATTTAAATCTATCAAGATTACGTCATGATTTGTTTACTTATTTTTAAGTATATTGTGTTTTTACTTTTAATTAAATATTAATTTGTATATTTTTAAGAAACATTTTTATCTGTTTTCTTTGCTTGGGAAAGTTTTTAAATTATATTGAATATAATTTTGTACTTAATTAATTTAAAATATATACAAATGTATAATTACTCACTTGATGAGATATTTACACAAACATGCACATGCATGCATATATATATATATTAAAATACTACGATAGAAATTAAATATGTTAAATGAAATTAAATAGACTTTCAATGTGTGTGTGTCATAATCATGGTATCTTAACAAAATATCCATGATTATGACGCACGAGCATTGGAAGTATATTGGATCTATTTAAATTCATTTAATATATTTAATGTCTGCTGTAGTATTTCATAATATTATTAATAACGACAGAGAATCTAGATATTATATATATATAGCGTTGTGGTGAAGTTGTTAACATGTTTGTATCATACGATCCGAGATGAATTAGAAAATAAAAAAAAATTCATGTTGACTTAATATTTTTTCAGTAATCGTCACATAAATCAACAGATGGTCATTCCACATTGGTGTTAATCCAACTATTTTTAAATAAGGTATAGTACCTCATTTTAAATAATAAACAAGGTAACATTATGATGTATTGCCTCTATATTTATTAATGGAGTCAGCAGAAAGTAATGGTATTTACTTAACTGTCTTCAAAAATGACCTATAACAATATCAAACACTATATATATATATATATGCGTACTCTTTTTTACCATAAGTTATAAATAGCCAACAGTAGATAGTGAAGATTTTTTAAGTACTTCCACGAAATATGTGCTGCAAACTTTTCTTTTTCAAAATAATCCAACAAACTTTTGATTTTATCCTTTTTCAAGTTAGATATTTTTTAAAAAATGTTTTTATCTCATAATCTTCTTCAAAAAGAAATTGTAATCTTCTGATAGTTTCTTACAATATCCTCCTTCATTTCCATTTATGTTAATTTTTCCTGTAATAATAATGTCAATTTAACTTTAAATTCATTCTTTTATAAATATTTTTTTATTTAAACAAATAACAGTTGAACTTTTTTATGAATAAAAAGATACTACATAAAATAGATGTAAATAAAATCAAATATCATAGATCGAATGTAACCAAAAAACAAATTTAAAAAAAAAATTGTGAATTTTTGAGCAAAGAAATGGTCAATTAGAAATACATTGAATTAGGAAGATTGATATAATAAAATTAGAAAAGAACCAATATATATTTATTGGAAACAAAAATTAATATGAATTTATGACAATATATTTTAATTAGTGTGATGAAAATAAAAAGACAAATAGGAAATATTAAAAGGCAATAAAAAAATTGAATACTTACATCATAAATGAAAATTGGAAAAATTATTTAGGAAAATTATAAAAGTACAATAGAATGATAAAAAAATGAGAAGAAATAACAATCCCATGCATGCTATAAATAATGCAGGAAAAAGTAATGATAAGAAAGAAGTGCATTAAATATATGAGTGGATCCGCTACATGAAAGAAAGAAGAGACTTAACAAAAAGCAAGCGCAAACTTAAAAGAATTAGAATTTAAACAAATTAGAGAAAAATTGGATTTTATATTAACAATAAAAAAATAATTAAAAAAAAATTATAATTACAAAATAACTATTATTATAAGCTTTTAAAAAATTAAAAGCAGGAAAAGCTAAATGTTAAGGCGAACTAGTCGATGAAAAGATTTTTAAATTAAAGCAAATTTCTTTAATCTCATTATTAAATAAAATAAAATTAATTCATGAATAAACAAACAAAATATTAGAAAAAATAAAGATAGGATTTAGATAAAACAGAAAAATAACTGATATTTTGGAATGATTAAAATTATATTAAAAAATTATGTACTAAATAATAAATCATATTTAGCTTTTTCTAGATATTGAAAAAGCATTTGGCAGAGTAATCACAGTTAATATATGCTTAAATTAGAGGAAATGTGATTGCAAAGAGATTTATTTCCGTTATTAAAAAAAAAAACTGCAAAAGAAAAATTGAGGCTTATGGATAAAGTGAGTTAACAAGTAAAATAGACATTGAGAATGAATACCCTCTATTATCTACTCTATTGATATAATTTTTTAGAAAATTAGAAATAATTATTAAAATTAAATAATAGGGATATAATGAAAATACAGATTAGTTATATATTTATTTATTTATTTTTGCAAATGATATGAGTTTCTGAAAAAGAAAAGATGACAATCTATTTAAAATATGGATAATAAAAGTAAAAAGAAAATGATATTAAATTAAAAAAAAAAACAGTTTTATATATAGATAATTAATAATTTAGAAAATAAGAAAAAATATTTAAAAATATAGAATAGACATTCAAGAAGCAGTGCAATATATTTATTTAGGAATTAACATTAATAATAAAATGGAATCCCTAATAAAATGATAGTAAAAACAGAGATGGAAAAAAATTAGACTTGCATGTTAGTTCATAGAAATAATGCAATGTGTCATATGTATGAATTAATAATAACTTTGAATAAAATTTAGAAATAATTAACAAAATAGCACTTAGAAGAAAACATATAGATGAAGGTACATAAGTGAAATGATCTGTCATCATTTTATTAGAAAAATATCTAAGAGCAAATTTAAAGTGTTAGATAATTACAATTTATGGATAGAAAGGAAATTTCTAAAATAATTTTGTAACTAGATTAATTGGAAATATGGCATATAATTTGGTTAAGCAGTCAATAAGTATGCGAAAGAATTAGAGAAAGAATGGCATTCAATCTAAATTTTTTTAGTCATAATACTCAAAAATTTAAAACAGATAAAATAAATATTTGTATTTTAGTAAGTAAAAAAATAAAAATAATGTGGAAATTAAAAATATCAAAAAAAAAAAAGCATTAATGTTGCATCAAATCAAAATCAATATTGAAGCAAAAGATATTTATGGTAAGAATAAAGGAAATACTTTATTATTTAAAGCTAAAGAAAGAAATTTAAAGATAAAAAACACATTAAAAAGTGAAAAAAAAATTAATTTGTCATGTAATATGTGTGTTTGTGGTAAAGGCAAAAAAATGTTGAAATTATGAAATATAATAGATAATTGTATGAAATATTATGCTAAAAAAAGGGTTGAAGAGTTTTAACATAAAATGAGTGAGAAAAGCAGAGAAATTATAAAAAGAATAATAAGAGCAGACTTTTATGAATTTAGTAACCTAATAATAAATAGCATCTGTTAAGGCAGAGTTCAGATGAGAAGTAGCCACCTTTTATGGAACTGTATTATATTTGCCAAACTATTTCAACCTAAAATTCAAACGTTATTTTTTATAATTGGGATGATTTAAAATAGATAAAATAAATATTTCTGTAAATTTAAATCTGGAAAATTAAAACTCTATATGATTTGGCAAAATTGTAGAATAGTGGAATAAAAAACTGACAATTCCTGCATCAATTCCCAATTGAGAGAAAAAAAATTCTGTTTGGTTAATTGCCACATAAGTATTATAATATCAATAAGATTTTTGTGAGTAACTGAGTAATTAAACAAAAAATTACCAAAATATTAACATAAACATATTGCATATATTTATTGAAATAATATTAAGGTTGTCTAATAGATAATAATTTATTAGATACAAAGATAAATTGATCGATAGATAGGCAGAAAGATAGATGGATGGATGGAAAAATTACAGACAGACAGATAGATAGATAGATAGATAGATAGATGAGAGTAGTAGTAGTGAGAGTAGAGATAGATAGAGATAGATAGAGATAGATAGATAGATAGATAGATAGATAGATAGATAGATAGATAGATAGATAGATAGATAGATAGATAGATAGATAGATAGATAGATAGATAGATAGATAGATAGATAGATAGATAGATAGATAGATAGATAGATAGATAGATAGATAGATAGATAGATAGATAGATAGATAGATAGATAGATTTTTTCACAGAAAAACATTTGCTTGTTATTTATAGATTGGGTAGTGACAAATTTACAAGGTTTTTGTCTTCCAGATTTTTACTCTTTCATTCATCATTAAATAAATAGGTAACTGAGTTGATTATGGACAAGCAACCTTACAACATCAAAAACTTATTGGGAATCTGAAAAAAACTTCAAATTTTATCTTTATTTATATTATAGGCCAAAAGTTTGATTTTGCTACTCATTATGTAGTTCAATGGGGTGGAGAGGACAAAAATAAAAATTACTTTTCACTCTCTACATTATTTATCTTTAACAAAAATATAACTTTCATAAATAAAATTTGGGTATACTTTAGACCCATGGTCTTCAATTCTTGGTCTGCGGACTGGTGCCAGGTCACAGAACTATTCTGCTGGTCCACACTAGGCTGGCAAAAAAGTTTGTAATAACAAAATAATCAGAGTTTAAACTTTTAATTAATATAAACAATTTCTATTTATTTTTTCATCTCATTTTTACCCAATTAAAAAAAAGGAACAGAACGAAAACAAAATCTAATCAACCATACATAAATTAATTTGTTTTTCTAGTTATCGCAGATGTTTATAAGGGGGGAGGGGGCAGAATTAAATTTTTTATTACTTTTCTAAAAAAATTCAAATTAAAAAAAAAAGTTTTTTATCAGTTATAACAATTGTGCTCATCTAAGGCTAAGCAGTTTACATCTTTAAGAAAATTTATCTATAGACTTCTGCTTGTTCGCAAAACTTTATCTTTATTTTTACAGGTTCGCAGGTGTGAAAAGGTTGATGACCACTGCATAGAACAGTTTTGTTTTATCCATACACACACTTATATGTATGTGTCTATATTTTTGCAAACTTTCATTTTGATGAAATATATAAATATATTATTCTAATGACACATATACATATGTTTAGCAAAAGTCTGCTATAATCAGAATTCTCGGAAATGTCATTTAGTAATGTTTTCTCCTTCATTGTTCTCCAATGAAGGATCATTGTAGAGTATTCATTGTGCATAAGTATGTAATATATATGTTGAGTTCTGTGGCCAAAGACATCTTGAGATGACTAAGTAACAAAGTAGTATGAATAGTGATTAAAAAAGACTAACATTATAGTAATATATCATTGCATGTGCATCATTAAAATAATATTATATTGTAAAAATAATAAATCTATTTAAATTATTAAGATGATTTTTAAAAAATAGGAAAATATTGATGCCATAAATATGTTTAAAATAAATTGAAAAAATAAATTATTTAAGCACAGCGTGATTGGTATTCTTGGAAGCAACAATTTGTATTTTATCAAAGTAAAACGTAGCACAGTAAGTTATACACAAAGCTAATATATATGTTTCATACTACATGGATGCTTTTAATTTTAACAAGACTTGCATTGTTTCTTATATGATATAATACTGATTAGAAACATTTAAGATTTATTTAACATTTTTGAACTATAAAGAAACAGCATGCATGTTTCTGTATTTTATTTCATAATTATTATAAAATAAGAAATTGTGAGAAAAAAAAATAATTTAATACCAATCTACTCAGTTATCGATATTCCATTTTCTCTTTGTTTCTTTACAACATTGCTTTGATATCATGAAAGAATATAGGGATGACTAAATCAATCAAGTGAAGATTCTTTGGATTTGGAAAAGGGATTTTTAATATTATATAATATACTTTTAATTGGTAAGTTCTTTTTGTGAACTTTTAATATTATTTGTCTTTTTAATTATTATTTTTTTTAGTTCTGAGAAAATAAGAGAGGGTGCGGGAATGGAAGAAAGGGGAAAAAATATGATCAATTCTAAGTTTTCAAGGTTTCTTTGGATTTTTCATTGTAATATTATCTAATATTAACTTAAAAAATTAATTAAAATATAATTCCAAACAACCTCTTTTAATATTTGTAGTTGACAGACTTGTTTGATCATTTTTATTTTTATTTGTTTCTAAAAAAAATTAATTTCTTTTTTTTTATTTGCTTTTTAAAAAGTGAGGAGAGGAAGAAAGCGGAAAAACAGTGAATTGTAAAAGTGTTCTAAACTTTGATAAAAACAATAATTGTCGACTACATTCAATACAAAATCCAAATCAAACCAACAATCCAAATAAAAATTAACTGGCAGGTTTACAACAATATATTTTTTTAAAAGGCTTAAAATGAAACTTCTTTCTTTTTGTTTGGATTCCCATCACCCACCTAGTAGTTGTTTACTTTTTGACTACACAATAATCCAAAAAATAAAACATAACATCACTTTCATTTTGAACTGAATAATTTATTGGCAACATGCATGAACCATGCAAAATTTCTATAAACTCATCTTTTTTTCTTCATCATATGTAACCCAAGATTTCTAAATGAAAAATATTAGATTTATTTTAACTTTTTAAATTAAAAACTAAAAAAAAAAATAAAACAATTTAAATGACACCACCACCACCCCAGTCTAATATTTCTAGCTATTTTTTTAAATAAAAACATTTTAACAATAAATATTTAAAATTAAATATTTTTACAAATTAAAAAAGGAAAAAAGGATTAATTGTAATGCACAGAGGCTGGAAAATGTTTCCTTTTTATCTTTTGGTTTTCTGTTGTATTTTTTTTAACTTTATGCAAATCTAGATTTTAGGTATATAAGTATGTTGAATTTTAAATTTATAAGATTAATTATCCCAGAATTATTTTGTGATGTAGATACAGTTTTTTAAAGAAACAAAAAGGAAATGCAATGTAAATAGAGCGAGTAGATCGGTGTAAAAAATGTATAGTAACAAAAGAACCAAGTTTCTTGAAAGCTAATTTGGCATCTAAAAATATCACTTTAGTAATAGAGAGTATTAGAAAAGAAAATATCCAATGGTCGTATTTAAAAAATTATTTAAATAATAGGTTTAAAATAATGGCACTACATTTTTTTAAGACAAAAATACAAGATTACATTTTGGACAAATTTAATTATTATTAGCTTTACTGAATAATTGTTTGAAGATCAGACGGAGATTCATTGGCAGAACAATGTTGAAAAGAAATACTGTTATCATAAGGACTATCAATTGTCTGGGGGAAAATAAGATTGCTTACATAAAGAAAAATAAGTTGAATAGTAAAAATAAAACAATCCTGGATACATTAACCAAGTATAAAAATTTTAATGAATAACTATCTATTATCTAAATTTGAATTAAATGAACACAAACAAACTATGTATTGCAAATCCAAAGGCAGATAATATGAAATACCATATTTAAAAAGTTGGGTCATGTTAAAATAAAAAGTAAAAAAACAGTTGCTGGGTTTCTCAAATTTTTCAATTAATCACAATGTAATTCATATGATAAATGTTTTCTTATAAAGTGGTGGTTCCAAATATCATACTGTCAATCTCTTAGAAGGTCTGGTTTTTAATATATGAAAGAAGTTGGACATGTGTGGTTTTTCCATAACTTTAAAATGAAGGAATATATGAAAATTGGATAGACATTTATTGGAAGTGATTTGTCACTATTTTTTTTTAATGTGTTAAAACTGAAAATGTTTCCAAAGTCATTTAAAATAATTATTTTACAAAAAAGTTTAACAGATGTCTAGGAAATGAATCAATTTCTCTAGCATTAGATTTTAAAACATCAGTTAGATTTTTACTTGAACTAGAAGTTTTACAAACCTTAAAAATGAAAAGAACATATTAATTACAAGAATGGTGTGAAGTTATTTGTGGCATAAAAGACAAATGGAATAAATAACAATAGATGATAGATGTAAAAGAATAGTCATCTTTGTTAAAAAAATAGGGAAACTATTTTTGAATTTACAATGATTGCTTTGACAATAGATGATAAATTTAAAAAAAAACAGGGCAGTTTAATACAAATATTCTAAACAAATAATTTTATCACAAAATTAGTTTAATACATAAAGTAAAAATCATACATGCAAATTTTTGCAGAGTGTACATACATTTGTTACTGCTTTTTTTGTAACTTCAATCTTTTAAAAACTTTTCTCAGAATAACGTAATTCAAAATAAGTACATATGAAATAGATATAAAGAAAAGTTTGGATTAATACTTTATCAGCATGTTTGCTAAGCAAGCTTTTGACTAACTGGTAGTCTTATTCATAGCAAAAGAATAAACAAGAGTGGGTATTTGCATAAAATTTGAATATAGGATGTAAGTAAGTTAATTTTGAAAACAGAACACAGGATATTTTTTTGATTTTATGTATGTTGTTGGCAATAAGCCAGGCCTTGTTAACTTTACATTTAGCATCAGTTCTTTTAGCAGACAATAACTGGCAGACATAGGTTCAAAGCTGTGATCATGTTTAGACTCATGTTCAAGAAAAATGGATTTGACCTTGGTATTAGTCTTAGCTCACTTGTATTGGTATCAGTGCTATGCAATTCTTGTAGATAGATTGGCATGCAATTCTCGATAATAATTTGTGTGACAGTTTGTGTTATTGCATATAATTATATATATAACTTGAGTATTCTGCTCTGGATGCAGCTTGTCTTTCATATTGTCAATAAAGCAATTCAGGACAGAAGGGTGTGAAGGAAACTGTGTATATTTTAGTACAGATTTTGTTTATATAATGGATAGTCTCAGGTATGTTTGGAAGTGATACCCAGGGTTTTTCCTTAGTTTGGATAGATATGTTCCAAATTTTAACATAAAATCTTTTAATGACTTGACTGAGAGCAGAATCTTTGTGTCTGATGTTACATAAACCACTGATATATATTTCCATATTATATTTTAATATTCAAATTTACAAAGATTATAATTTCAGTATAAAAATGCTTTGAGGCTGGCAAATTTATGAACTTTAATGAGGCCATATAACCCCTCACACTTGGCTGGATTTGACTAACATTTTATAATTTAACATGAGTACATTTATGCTGAATATAGAGATATAAAAAATTTTATCTTTTTTAAATTATCTTCATTTTACATCCATTTTAATGAAGACATATGTTTACAAGCTTGCTGTATTTTCTTGATTTGTGCTCTAGGGGCATAAATCAGGATGTCATCAATGTATCATATGTATAACAGGGATGCAATTTGATTTGAGTATTTAGGTATAACCTCTTCTTCAAATTCATTCATTATGATACTAAATATTACACTGCTCATAGTTGGTGTATATTATAAAATGGATGAAGGGTGGCTTATGGTCTTGTCATTAGTGGCATAATATCTAGTATCATACTAAATAAATTTGAAGAAGAGGTTATATCTAAATACTCAAATTCAATCCCATTTCTGTTATGCATATGATACATCAATGATATTTTGATTTGTGCCTTCATGAAGATATTACCTTATCTAGTAGTGTATATTACAAAATGGAAGATGTGTGGCATATGGGTCTTTCCATGAGTGGCATAATATGTAGTATTGTTCTAAATAAATTTGAAGAAGAGGTTAAACCTAAATACTCAAATCAAATCCCATCCCTGTTATACATGTGATATATTGATGATGTCCTGATTTATCCCCAGAGGCACAAATCAAATATATACAGTAGGATCTTATACATACATCTTCATTAAAATGGATGATAGAAAATGGAAAATAATTTAATATGCATAAACTTTTTAGATTTATACATTCAGTGTAAGTGTACTCAATTAAATTATAAAATGTTAGTCAAACCCATCCAAGTGCAAGGGGTTATACACCCTCAATGATTAATACCTAAAGCTCACAAACTTGCTATAATTCTTTGCAAATTCAAATTTGATTGAAAAATTGATATTGAAATATATATCAATGATTTATGTAACATTCGATACAAAGATTCTGCTCGCATTCAAATTTTTTACATTAAAATTAGAAACAGACATATCCAAGCTAATAAAAAACCTTGGATATCACTTTTATACATACCCAGGGCTTTACTCATGATATAAACAAAATCTGTATTGAAATGTACAGAATTGGCCTTCACAAACCTCCCACCCTGAATGGACTTATTAACAATATGAAAGACAAGCTGACTCCATATCAGAATTCCTAGATTGTTTATAAAATTATATGCAACAACACAAACTGCCACACAGTTTATTATGAAGAATCACATGCCAAATCTATCAACAAAAATTGCACAATATAAATACCAATACAATTGAGCTAAGACTAATACCAAGGTTAAATCCATTTTCCTCAAGCATGAGTCTACACATGGTCACAGCTTTGAACTTACATTTTCCAGCATTGTATTCTCTGAAAGAAATAATGCTAAATATAGAATTAAAAAGAGCTAGCATATTTCCAACAACATACATGCAATCAATAAAAAAGAATCCTGCATTTCATTATCAAAAATGTGGCTTATTTAAATTAACTTATATATACCCTATATTTAAATTTTATCCCTTTCTCGTTTATTTTTTATAACAATCACAAGCTTCTTGGACAACTATTGCTATGAATATAACTATCAGTTAAGCAAAAATATGCTTAGCATACTAATGAAGCTTTTCTCCATATACATTTTGTATGTATTTATTTTGAATTATTATTTTTTTTAGTTATATTTAAAGTTTTAAACATTTATATTAGTTTATAATTAAAATACTCAAATAAAAAATAATATGCTCATGTTTAAGCTTCCTTGTGAAAAATAGAAAACATTATATATTCAAATTTATTCATAGTATCTTTTTTGCATATGATTGGTCATGTGTATCAGTTGCTTGAGATAGAATGAAAGATGAATAGTCTAAAAAATCCTGAGTTTAGTCTTTCTATTTACATATATATGAAACATTCTGTATAAGCAAATTACATATTGTGCTAGAATTATACATTGCTTGTGAAATAGATTACATCTTAGTATAATTCAACTCATCTCTCTCCTATTACTATATATGGATACATAATTTTTGATAATATGTAGGGTTATATTGATGTAATGTCTACATGAATATGACTATAATATCATATCCAACAAGGACTTTGAGCATTCCATCATTGATTTTTCAATGAAATGGATAGTTAAATAGTTGTAAGGGTGAGAAAACTGATGCCTGTTCATTAAAATTTGAGGAATTTCTATCTTAATATAAACCAAAGACTTATTGTATATATGTGTGGGAGATTATGATCTGGCTCACCAGATGAGTGCTTGTTCAGCATGAAATACATATATTCAGGATCATGTATCTTTTTCACAAGTATGTATCAGTTGTTTGAGATAGAGTAAAGGAAGAATAGACTGAAAATTCCTGAATTTAAATCCTTTTATTTACATATAAATTAATAATAACTTTATCTTGTAATCAAAAGTAGATGGATTTAAAAATGCACACCAATATTTTTCTTAAGATAGTAAAAAAATTTAGGATATATAATAAGTGGAAGTGATCCATAAATATCATCCTAATAATAGAAACTTATACTTTGGAGGTTTTATAAAGTAAATGAACCCAAAAGAAAGCCAAGACATTATTTAGTATAATAAAAAATTTAGGCTTATTATAATAATAGAAAGTAAACTGGCAATTACCATATAAGAGATAATACATCAAGAATCAAACTTTTGCAGCTTTTATAGAGTAGATGGACTCAAAATCTAAACCAAGATATTAGTTACTGTAATAGAAATTTTTAGGTTATTATAATAGCTCTAATAATATACTAAGAGTTTGTGAATCATATAATAATGTTGACAAGATTATTATTATATTTAGAAATAGAAACTTTTATCTTATAGCCTTTATAAAATAAATGGACTCAAAATCCAAACCAAAGTATTATTTAATACAGTAGAATTTTTAAGATTATTATAAGAACTGCTGATAAATCAACAAATCACATAATAATAGATAAATAAGCATTTATTTTATATAGCGCATGTTTATAAATTGCAATACATTAAAGATCAGTCTGTCAAGCTATTGTGCATACGCTTTTTATGAGTGTTAATAATAAATGAATACTTTAACTTCCAACACAAGATATAGTATTTAGAAAAGAATAAAATGAATCCACTTATTCTATCCAACCCAAATGCTTATATATGAGCAAATCTTAAGTACTGGAAGTGAAAGCGTGAGGATAGACCACTCACTTTAAATTACTGTTTACGATGTCTGAATGAATGACGCAGATGAAATTATCTAGAATTTACTAAACGTAATTCTCAAATGAAACTTAAACATATGTAAATAAGCATTTATTTTATATAGCGCATGTTTATAAATTGTAATACATTAAAGATCAGCCTGGCAAGCTATTGTGCATACACTTTTTATGAGTGTTAATAATAAATTGAGAATTCATTCATTATGTAGCAGTAATGAGAAAACTGTTTGAATAATAATCACAACTTTATCTTCAGCCATAAAATAGATAGACTCCAATTTATAATCGTTTTACAGTAATTGCTAATGAGTCATTAAATTCAGAAATCATGTATTAGAATTTTTTTTTCTTAATCACCAGAATTTGATGGACACTGAAAGCAACTCGTATTATTATTTAATATGCCCTTGGTTTTAGGATTGTAATACATAATAATAAAATAAAATCTTTTAAATTATTTATTAACTAAAATTTTATAAAGACTTTAACAATACAAAGTTCATTATAACATTTTAAAAATTTTTTTTTTCTTCTAATAATTTTTTATTCAACAAATTAAATGGAAAAGTTTAACACTTCTTCACTATTATCTATGATGATTATCATTTAAATAAGTATTCTTTATAATTAAAAATTAAAAAGTATGTTTTACATTGAAAAATCGTAGACAATACACAAGGCCAAGGAAAGCAGATGTTCAGGTTGTTCAGTATGCAAAAGTACTGATTAAAGAGGACCTTGAATTAAATTTTAAATAATAAAAAATAAAGTATAAATATAAAACAATATAAATATATAAAATATAAAAATATAAAATTTCTATAAATGTAAAACAATATAAGTATATAAAATATAAAAGTATAAAAGATCTACAAAATTTATTTGTGCAATAAGAGAATAGAATAGAATAGGCATGTTTGCTTGAATGGAAAGATTATAAGCAGTCATAGGAAAAATAATGTAAGATAATGATAAATAAACTTTTTTTAATAATATATTAAACTAAGCAATTACGTTAATTTATATTACTTATGCAATTTTATATAATATATTCATTATTGAATGTGTGGATTTGTAGAAAAAGAATTGTAACTTTTTATCAGCACTAATTATTTATTTTCTACATAGCCTTTACACTGGTGAAGCAGCCATATTGAATATTTAAAAAATTAAGTTAAGCCACGAATTTTTTCATAACTTAAGTTTGTATTATTTAAAAATGACATAATATATATTGTTTGAAATGTAAAACAACAAAGAAAGTAATTAAGCTGACAAAATATATAGTCATTGACATTCAAAGTAATAAAAAAAAGAATAAAATTTAATATTTCTAATAATTATTTTCATATTATTTTATAAATTCAAAATTATTATGCATACAACTTAAAATTATATTTTGTTAGTAGGTTAGATGGATTCATCATAAAATTTGTAAAAAATTGGTATATAATGACACCTAAAGTAACCCATCACTTGAAAACTTCATAGAATAAAGACATTAGTATCTTTTATTTTTTCTAGTAGCCCTTCAAAATTTATTTTCATACAGAGGTTTGCAATGAAAATGTCATCCCTAATAACATCCCTTATACCAAGTAATTAATATTGATCAATAATTAGTATATTTTGAATATTATAATAAAGAATTTCAATAAAGTTTGTAATTTATTAAAAATTACTATTAAAATAGTCACTATTTATAAAATAAAAAAATAAAATAAAATAAAAAGTGAATGAAATACTAAATTCATTATACAATTAAGCTTGAGGTACATAAGTTAGTAGTTTTAGACTTAGTGCAATGTAGTATTATCTGTTCTATCTTTATAGGTTTTGAGGGTTCATATTGCTTCATGCCATTATGACCATAAATTTAGTTTTCATCAAGTGCCACCTCTCTTTGCATTTGATATGCACCTTTGAAATTTCCATTGCAGTAGTGTACAATTGGCCTAAGTTTATATACTGTCAAAATCTTTACTTTTAGCATTTGCATATTTTTATTATTAAATGCAGGCAAGCCATTATAGAAAAATCTAAATTGAGTCATAATATTTGCAAAATATATTTATCTTTGTTTCATATCACCTAATTCAAATACTGGACCCAAGAAGCACATCATACCAAAAAATGCAGATAATTCACAATATAAATTTACACAAACATGAGCTATTTGTTTGATCAGTGGATACGTTAGTTTCAATAATAATTTTTTTACATAGTTTTGTCAAATATAAATTCAAATAATAATTAAAAAATATATAATAATAAAATAATTAAAATATATATAAAAATAAGTACTTACCATCAGCTCCCAATAACATTCATTCTTCTAAATACATTGATAAATGGTTGTATTTTTTCTGATGTAATTTTCAGAGTGAATATTATTCTGTTAACAATGAAAAAAGTGAGAGAAAGATAAAAAAAATTCAATTTAGTTGACCATAAAAATTATCATAATTTTTTTTAATTTTTATCATAGAAAAATAAAACTTACCTTTTCTGAAATTAGAAAGAAAGATGAAAACAAAGCTGTAAGAAGTACATGCATAGACTGTGTAGATTTCCATTAATATTAAGCTGAAACCAGATGTTTATAATTTGAAAATTCATGCCCACATTATGCCGGTATAAAAGTGAATAGGGTACAGAAAAAAATCATTTTAAAATCTATTTTCTGTATGAGTTGATGATGTGATACAGAATGGACTGAAAAAAATGGTACCCAATATAATGTTTCACGTAAGATGTCTCTTTTACATAAAGATAAAAAACACATATATTAAAATATATATCTTAATTGCAGATATAGAAATATTGCTTTCAATATATATTGATTTATAATTAGCATAAATTAAGTCAAGAATGATTTTTTAATTAATAATTTTATAGATGTATTTAATAATTTTTACTCAACCATACAATCTTGAAACAAATGAATAAACATACTTTAATAGACAAATAACACTCAAGATCACATGATCACTATTCTTTATGCTTACACAACCTGTTTTTCACAGAGGCAAAACTCTCCATACAGTAGCACCATTAAGATTCAAGTCACAAGCTAAAACCTAGACTGGGGATATTGGATGAGTAGGCACTAAATAGGGGATTTTATGCACAAACTGTTCTGCATCCATTGATTAATTTGGCTTACACTAAGTTGTGCTATTGTATCTAAAGTTTTGCTTCTGTGAACTCCCAAGATGCATTTCATGCTGATCCAGCATTTATCAATTTGGCCAAGTCACAATCCTGGGTTAAACAATTCAAAACAAAACAACCCTCTCCATATAGTAGTGCCATCTTGTGCTAACAAGAGCAATCAATGGATGCCAGAAGGCTTGTGCATAAAATCCCTATCTAGTGCCTACTCATCCATTGCTCTTGTTACCACAAGATG
>JAQFVV010001447.1:0-69544 GCA_028023455.1 Epiperipatus broadwayi
ATATATATATATATATATATATTATTGCTATAGATATATCTATATATAGGAATACATATCATTTACACATTACACTATGTGCTTGCAAACATTAATTGTATATTGTATGATACATCACACAATGTACTTACAGATATTGAATACATATCTTTCAATACATTATACCTATGTAAATATAGATATCTATCCTCCAGAAAAAAATAGTTTTATATATGGCATTTTGAAAATTACTGCATGTTCTTTGGGATCTTCATATGTCTGATATCATTATCTCAGGAATTGATGACTTCCAAGAATCAGGCATTTACTTAACTCTGTTTGGTCTGTTTCATTTGCTTGTAGTTTCTTTTTTAACTTTATGGGGTTCAGTTCTACCTACCATTCTGTGAGTCTGTGATGCAGCATCATCTCAGATTATTCATCTGTCTTTGGAATGTAATTCCTGCTTCAATTCAACTTTTGCTATCTGCTTGGTCATGCATTTACCGTAGCATTGGCTTATTTCTTAATTTTGTGCCCAATAGTAATTCAACTGGTGACTTCCTAGTACTAGTAGCTGCTGAAGTATTTACTGTCTCAAATTCATACTATGTCATCTGCAGTAAAAATTATTTAACAATTGCTGGTGGGACAGATAAAAAAACATTGCACACAGAATTTGTTCAGCAGTAACTTCTCCTAGAAATCACCATTGACACACATTTTGACCTGGTCTCAAAGTTTTATATCAAATTCCAAGATCTTCTCTATCTTGATCTGGCACCTGTTATAAAAATGATGATTTGGCATGATACTATAAGATTTAAAATAATCACATGGTTTTTTGATTATCATAATGTATGTGATTTTTTCTAGAAATTAGGATACATGGAGGTAATTAGCTATCTTTCTAACTTTATCCTGGTTATGTAAGGCAGAAATACAATTCTATCATGATTACTTACTATTATATCTACCAAAAAGAACTTTTTATAATGATTCCAATAATGTGGCTTTTTATTAGGTCATTGATATTAAATTCTGATGGATATGATTGACTGATTGTTGTCTTTATATATTAATTACAGAAAGAATGAATTATAGCATTATTGTAAGAACATATGTATGGTGTAAAGCTAAGAAAAAAAGGAAGAAACTAATTAATAATAATCCTACATAGCAATCTGCCCACTAATCCCTCTGTAATTTTACACAACAGTTTGCACACTTATTTCCACATTTATCTTTATTAGCTTCCATTGAGAAATGCTTAGTCACCCATCAAGTTTTATTCTCAATGCTATGCTAGAAATATTTAGCTTTCATCAAACTGCAACATAAATATTTGCCTATGTTAAATGAAATAAATATATTTAATTCATAATTTATTTAATTATAGAACTTTTAAAAATTCAGATATTACAAAATTAAAATATTGATTATAGTTATTTACATATCACTATCTATAATACATGATTAATTTAAAGGCTGCTAAAAACAATAATGAGATATAATTAACCTTGGTATTTATATATGGCAGAGAATTTGAAAAAAAATAAGCACGTCTTTTCTGCTGCTTTTTTTCTTATGTGAATTTTTCTCATTTTTTTGTATTCCTACCATGAATCTTAAAGCAAGCATTCTCATCAAGATGACAGTATATAAATAAACACTTAAATAGATATATATTAAGTTCAAATATATTTTTCTTTTCAAAATTGATCATTTCTGTGATGGTCTTTAGTCAGACTTTCAACTTGCTAATCAGATACAACCATGAAAATAAAATCTAAACTTTTCAAGGCATTTATAATTGTCAATGATTCCTCTTTCATTATCAGCATCATTAATATTTATTAAAATATAAAATAATATTAACAAAGGCAATAAAAATTAGAATTTCACAGTCTGCATAAGTGCCATGTTATAGTATATAAATAAGCTATATGAAGCTTGGCCTGGGATTTAGTTAACCAAAATATATACTTTTAGCTATTAGCATGGTTTGTTTAAAATGTAAGAGGAAGTTAATCAGGTATTTTTAGAATATATGTATATATGCATGTGTGTTATTCAATAATTATATCAAATAACAAAAATTAATAACTAAATATTATAAGAGAAATATTAAAAGCAAAAAGTACAGAAGAATATGTGGTTATAAAATATTTATGAATTTTTTTTATCTTAATAATGAATAAGGAAATACAGTAAGCTATAGGGTATAAGTGCCCTCATTTATCATGTCTGTTTTGAGGATGATTTAAGGATGATTATATCTAAATGATTGTAGAATTATTATTAAATTGTTTTACTGTTCCAAGAATGGTGTATTATAAGCCAGACCAAATAAAATATTTTTGTAATATGTGGGCTCAAAAATTTGCAGAAGTGATTTAAAAATGTAATGGACATTTTCAATATTATCATAATAGGTAAACAGTTATCATAATGCATTATAACATCAACTTGAAAGGAAATGCTGCATTTTCAGTTTAAATATGAAATTAGAAGTTATCTGAAGATAAAATGCAAAAAATACAACTTTCTATTTGAAAGTATAATTCTGGACCAGAGGCCACTAGTAGGATTTACATAAGAAATTGTCAGAAACCATCTGACAGAACGACTCGTGTTTAAAAATTTTAAAATTCAAGTAAAAAACATTATTCAGATAAATATGTAATGCACGTTATCCACATAAAAAAAATTTTTTGTGCTTATTAGATTACATTCCAAACAAATTTTTAATATCAACTGTCAAACGAAAAACCAAAAAAAAAAAATAATAATACTTATTCCATGTTTAAAACAACATCTTTTATTATTTATAAACTTGAAATTCTCGTAAAGAAATTATCAAATTGTTTTTTTTTTTCTCATGTGTCATAGCATGTAAAGCAGACATCGCTAACCTTTCTTTTGACTAAACAATTGTAATAACGTTTTAACATTTGAAGGTAAATCACTAATGGGAAGGGGAAATATATGATATTTCATTGTTTTTTTTTTTATTTAAAAAAAAACGTAAAAAATAAATAAATAAAGATTATCTTTGTATTTTTTTAAAATTATAATTAACCTATTATTATTTTCATACTAAACCTGTACTTATTCAATCCATATCTTTAGTTATGTTTTTAAATAAATGTATGTATAGTATAATAAAATGTTGATATTTACATATTGCTATAAATTTATATAAACAATTTTATAGTGTTGTATAGGTATGAAACAATCATTATTAATAGTATTGCTATGGTAATTTGGCCCAAATCTATTTTCCCGTTATTTTATTGCAATTAATAAAACATGATCAGTAAAGTTTGTCTGTTTGCTAAGGTTGAATAATTAAGTTAATTTATGCAAGATACTTACTAGTGGTTCATTAAAAGCTTTAATTAACTTTAACTACATTTGTGATAATAAAAAAAAATCAGTACGTTTATATAAACAAGTTTCTGTTAAAAGTCATTGCTTCAGACGTTATCGAAAAAGACAAAAGTAATTTACTATTAAAAGGCTGTGCTGTTTTATTTGAGTGTGATTGTTACAAAATGTGTATTTTTTTTCCAGCAAAATTACTTTATTTCAGTGTAGAAACAAACAAAAAAGCTATTTTTCTCCAAATGACCTTTTTTCTGCAATATACACTTTCTAAAGCTTCACTTCAAGAGTATCAAAATTTTATCCAAATTAAGAGTGTATTTGAAACATATAAAAACCTAAAGCATTATTTTAGACAGTGTTGGATTTGTATAATTATTTTCATTGACATTTTCATTATTAAAAAGATGAAGAACGGTCTGGACAAGACATATATCAATTTTGAAATGTAGGGATTTGGGCAATTTTTATTTTTGACTAGGCCCAATCCTGATATGCAAGGGCTACCTGGTGTTTGTCATCAGTTATCAAAAATATGGGAGAATTTTTCTTTTAGACTAGACCACTAATGTAAATATTGTGATTATGCCTTGCAATATATGAACTCATTTACGAAGATGGTTTCTAGCTATTATGTCTGATCCTTTTTATTTTCTTTGCTTAAGCATATTTATAGAAACTATTCTACATAAATATGTGTTTCCTTAACAATCTTTTGTAGTAGTATTTAATCAAAAATCAAATCAAAACATCTCTGCCTTTATTGAGAATGATATTTGATATCTCAGTGAAGGGAACAGTGAGGATGATGGTGAAATATTTTGCATATCTATTGGATGCTAAGATCTAGAATTATACATTACATTTTTTCCTTCTCATCATCACTATACTTTGCATCCACAATTGGAACTTTTTTATTCATGTTGTCATTATTGTCAAAATAGATTCACATTCTTACCTAGGCATGCATTGGGATGATGTTAATGCAGTAATTGATGTAGATGCTATTTTTATCCAACAAAAAGTATTGTCTGTGCAATGTTGTTATCTTAATATAATCTGAGTACTGATTACATATATGTATGGGAGTAGATGATATGGACCAACAGATGTGTGCTGGTTCTGCATGCAATAAGTATATTGGAGATCATTTATCTTTTTCACATGTATGTGGCCATGGAGTGGATAGTTATAGACAGTTTGAAAGTCTGAGTTCAAATCCCTTCTAATAATATCATCATATTAAAAAGTAATGAATTAAATTTTAAAAAAATGACAATTAAATGACAATTTCAGGTCAACCTAATATAATTTTTTGGTCAATCTATTTGAAATTTTTAAACCAATTTATATTTCATGTTCAACTAAAAATATTTCTTTTTTTTTCATCATAAGAGGATGATTAATTCAAATACAACAGTTGTGCTATTTGTGTGCTTGTGCTACAGTAAAATGATATTCAGTTGTAAAAATAAAATTTGAATAGTATAAATAGTGCTAATCAAAAGTATTTTCTACTGCATTGTAGGATAAGGTGTTGCCTATTAGAGTCTTAATACCATTTCCAATTTGAATAGACTTTTCAGTCTTAGTCTTTTTCTTTCTTTAGCCACTTAAGTTATTATAAGACTTAATCATCAGAAGTTTTCATAAAATCAGATATATTTCTAAAATAAATGTGAACATGGGCTTGTGTGTTTATGCATCCACATTTTCACTCTTTTAACTACATGCACAACATTTCTGACTCCAATTTTCTTTTTCATTTTTTAGTTCAAGCTCTTGAGAATTCATTAGTGAGTCTATTTAAACTGGATTTAAAGCAGGAGTTCCAGGTAGCAATGATTGTATACTTAGGCAACCATATTTAGGGAGGCCTCTACCTATCATGAAAGTAAAAGACTCTAGAAAATGTCCAAAATGACTTGTTTTATACAATCTAGCTAAGTTTATGTATCTAAATAATAATAATAATAATAATAATAATAATAATAATAATAATAATAATAATAATAATAATAATAATAATAATAATAATAATAATAATAACGTGAAAGCTAAACACCTTCAAACAGATACGCTTTAAAAATGCTTACGTGATAGCCAATCAGATGGAATAATGGCATCACATGGGACTCTAAATTCTAAAACACAAGCCAGAACTATTAGAAAAAGATGGGACCCATCTTAATCTATGCCTCAATTATATTTAAATAAGCCAGACTCATCTTTTTCTAATAGTTCTGGCTTGTGTTTTAGAATTTAGAGTCCCATGTGATGCCATTATTCCATCTGATTGGCTGTCATGTAAGCATTTTTAAAGCGTATCTGTTTGAAGGTGTTTAGCTTTCACATTATTATATTATCTGTTTACGCTTAAATTTAATATAATAATAATAATAATAATAATAATAATAATAATAATAATAATAATAATAATGATAATAATAATAATAATAATAACAACAACAACAACAGAAAGCCATGGTTGTATTAAAAATCAATAGTATAAATCTAATCTTTCTCTAAATTTACTTAATACAAACTCTTCAAGATAAGAATAGAGTCAAGAAACTGTCAAGATTCAAGATCAATATAGCTTAATAAAATAGTTGGATGATCATAAGAGACAGCTCAGTTACTGAAAGGGGAATGCATAGTGGTGAATTTACTATAAAGACTAATTTAGTATCATCTAATCTTGGAATTCCTCATTGTATTAATGAAAAGCTAATAGTATTAAAATTTGTTTTGCATAATAGCATTAGTGATCATTTTATTAGAGCCTAAGCTCTAATCTTATATTTAGAAAATTTAGAAAAAGCCTTTATTCCTTACTAGATAGTAATATTTTAGACAATACCATTAAAAGATGGAATTTCAAATAGTAGATTTATAAATTCAAACAATCTGTTGTTATTGAATTTTTTCACAACACTTGGATTGATTATCACAAATATTTTGTTTAAACAGAAAACCTGCTATAAAGAAACATGGATGTTTCCCCATTCAAAACAATGACATTTAATAGATTATATTATAGTTAGGAGTCATAGTGTGAGAGAAGTTTATATCATGTAAGTACTTACAAGTGAAGATAGATGCATTAAAAAGTTAATCTTTTTCAATCATATGGGAATATGATGAGAATATAAAATTTGGACGTTTGGTTCTTAAAAGTAGTTACTATATGTAATAAATTTCAAGTTATTAAATACTAAAATTGCTAATTTGGATTTCTTGGTGTCATATTACTGAAGCACAGAATCCTTTTAAGGTATTTGTTATGTATATGAGTAAATATATTATTGAGTTCACTAAAAAAAAATTCCACAATTATTTTTTTATTAGTAATTTGATTAAAAGAAAATGTGGCACTTTATTTTTGAGAAAATAATAAATTAAATATGGGAATTTCATAATAAATGTAGAGATTTGAGGAAGTTAGACATTTGTGATTTATAGCCACTCTAAACTTTTTGTTAGTGAATTAAAAGCAGCATAGTCAAGCATTGATAGCCGAGTGGTCATCACAGCTGCCTTGCAAGCAAGTAGTTGTTTGCAGATGGTTGTGGGTTCGCCTCCTGGACGATGTATGACATATGAGAAAAAAAAATTAAAAGCAGCATGTAAATATGAGAAATGTTACAACAATCCTATTAAATTCAGCAATTCCACTCTCTTATATGGTGATTATGATATTTTGAATAGTGTAAAGAATATTTTAATAATCTTTTGAATAATGATAAGGATTTTTAATGCTACAGTGGAGTTGTGAATTATGTTATATGTTGTTCCAAGTTCCCCTTCATGTACAAATGTATGTAGCATTTAATAATTTACATTTTGTCGATAAACATTGATTATTATTTATTGAACTGCAAGTGTACAACACTTTTTAACATGCATATATATATATATATATGTATGTGTGTGTGTGCATGCATGTTGTGTGTGTGTGTAGTATATAAGTTAAGATTGTAATATAAATGAAATTTTTAAAAAAGAATAAAATGATTATTAATAAAAAATTGAGAAACACGTTTACATGTATTGAGTGTGTTCACTCATGCATTCACTGAAGTAATAAGAATTAAGAAAAAAAACTACTTTCTATATTAATATTACCAAAATCACACTTTTCTTTATGTTTGCCGTAATATCATATAAATATAATTTATCATATAAATATAATTTATAAGTGTTTGAAGTTTGGATAAATTATATTTATACTTTCTATATTTTTATTTTTAAAAAAAAAGGAAATTAGTGAACTGTTCAATTTTTATTGCTATTAAATACACTCTGGATGATTTCTTTTTACCAATAACTTTTTACTCTTATCAACATATAAGTCTTGTTATCAAAAAATTTAAAACTCTCTTATTGTTATGATGTTTTTAAGACAATATCAACTTTTACTATGTTCTAAAATTTTGTATAACTTTTAGCATTATGTTAAAAAAATATTTTATTACACAAATACTGCACATCAAATTTAGAAAGAATAATAAAAGAAGAGCAAAATGTATGTGCTTTTAATATAAACTAGAGAAATTTTATTAACAAACAATCATGTAAGATACTTTGAGATGGAAAAATGGCTGCTGGCATACTATAAAATTTGTTTACAAATTTTATTTTTAAAATAACATGATTGCATACAGCACTCGGAGAAGGAAAAGTGGCTGCTCAAATTTTGAATATTTTATAAATTTTAATGGGTTTTTTTGTTCTTATTTAATTATGTTTTCTTTTGATAGCAAATAAGTAAAGTCATGTAGTTAAATACTGCATAGTTCACAGCTATATTACATATTCATTTTATCTATTCATTTAGATTTTGACAAAGATATTCAAATTACTGAAGTCAAAATGGCTTTTTGTAATCTTAAAAATGGGAATATTGTAGCTCCCAATAAAATACCTGGAGAAGATTTTAAAATATGATAGGGATAAGCTAGCTTCAAAAATTTTGGAAATTTTTTATAAATATTTGGACCCACAAAGTTATGTCATCTGATCGCAAGACTATGTTTTATTGATCCAAATTTTTAAAAACAAAAGGAATAGACAAAATTCAGCGATTATTGTGGAATATTATTATTATAACTACAATAAAGATACTTTTTTTTCCATATGTCGTAGCATCGGCCAGGAAGCAAACCCGCAACTATCTGCTTGCAAGCCAGCAACATCTGTCTGCTGCGCTAACCTCTCTCCTAACAACACTTTTTTGTTGAATAAATTGCTTCTAGTTATAGATGAATGGGTACCACAAATTCAAACCATTTTAGATAATCAAAAGCACAATAGATATGGTTATTGTTGCCAAGAAAAGCATCAGGAACAAAAAAGTAATTTATAAATTGCTTTTATTGTTTAGTTAATAGGAAAGGTCTATGGCATTGTTTGAAAATAGTTTGTTGCCTATTAAAATTTATTTATATTATAGAACTTCTTTATGATGGAATGAGAGAATGTGTTATTATTACAGGTGGAAAATCTGAGGTATTTGAAATGAAAACTGGTGTTAAAGAAGAATATTTACCTGTTCTGACATTGTTTTTAATTTTTATGACAATTGTCTTTGGGATTGTTTATAGAAATGATGTGATATAGGTTTGAGTGGGATTTTTAATTTGAATCAATTAAAGGTAAAAACGAGAACTTCATAATTTTGGATTCAGGACTTATAGTATGCTAATGATTGTGCTATGTTTGCCAGTTCAAAAAACTGTTTACAGAATATATTTAATGTTTTGAATGCAAAATTTAAGGACTTGATTTAATAAGTATGAGCCAGTAATTGAAGAAAAATCCTAAGAATTTTTATCTTGGATGGTTATCAACTTGAGAAAGTAAAAATTTAAATGCTTTGATAGTTTTATAAATATAATGGTGGACTAAAATATTGAAATACAGCACAGACATGAGTGTGATGCTGTTGTTTTAACAAATTTAAAGTATTTCATCACAGGGAAATAACTTTTGTAATTAAATTAGCCGTATATTGAGTTATTATTTTACTTTAATGTATTAAAATGAGATTTGAACACGCTATTAGTAAAAAATTCTATGTTTGTGAAATTTTAAATATATACTGGCAAGATCTTAAAACCAATTAATATGTTCTTCAATATAGTAGATATAATGCTATAGAGATCACTTTCATAAAATCATACCTTTGTAGAATTGGACATAAGCCAATAAACATCTCATGATCACCATTTCTTATGTTTGCTCATAACTGTTATTAAAACAGGCAAAACTCTCCATATGTATTGCCACTCAGTGCAAGCCAGAGTAATCAATGATGAAGGCCACAAGCCAGAAACTAGTCTGGGATTATTGGATGAGTAGGCACTAGATGAGGATTTTATGCACAAACCTTCTGACATCCACTTATTACTCTGGCTTGCACTGAGTGGCAATATGTATAGAGAGTTTTGCCTGTTTTAGAATTGGTCATGTAAAGTAAGTGAAGAATTTGAGATGTTTTTTATTGGAGTGATAAACCCCATCTACATTGTAAGGATTATATCAAAGACTTTCTAGTGAATTAAAATATTAATTGTTTTATTGGGAAGATATGAAAAAGAATAGAAAATATTAGAGAGGTGCAATTTTAGAAAGAAAAGCTTTCTGTTGAAAAAATTAAATGATAGTATTAAAAATATCAAATAAACATAAAAATGGACCTGTATGCTCTGTATGTGATGTATTTATGATTCACCGATTAGTTTATATAGTCACAGCAAAACTTATTTATAGAGCAGATTTTTTTTAAATTTTACTTTTTTTTGGAATTGGGATGGCAACAGTCATTTTCAATGGCTGCAATACATATGTACATGTATGCAGGTATACTATGTAAAGAAAGTGTAGATGTAATAATTACAATGTTACAAATAATAATTTTATATTTTATACATAATATAATTAGATGGGATTTGAACTCAGATTTTCAAACCCCCTACACCTATTCACTCCATCTTGTACAACCAATACTCATGACCACATGCACGTGTAAAAGCTAAATGATCTCCAATATATGTATTTTGTGCTGAATCAGCACTCATAAGATGATCCAGATCATCATTGCCCACACATATATATATATAATCACTGCTCAATTTATATCAACATAGCAAATCTTCAAACTTTAGCTGGAAGATTAATGATGGATCATGGGTATGTGTCATGATTATTTATAGATAATATCAGAGCAAATATAATCATAACTGTACAAATAGGAAGACTATCAGTGTGCATAATAGATATACTAATGATGTAATAATAAATGGAAATAAAAAAATAATTGATATTACTTTTACATTTAATAATAAGTATGATTAAATTTATTGAAAAAGAATTGAACAATTTAATAAATTTCCTGGATATAATTATACACATGAATTTTTATTAATAGTTGAATATATTTGATAAAATTAATAAAATTTGATTTTTTTCCAGAACATTTAACAATTGAAAATAGATTGTGGAAAGAAGCAACGATATTATTACAAGTAAAATGACATCTCATAATCTTTTAGAGAAACAAAAATACTGTACAGATAAATGCTAATAAATTTATAATAGTAAACCTAGTATTAAAATGTTTATGTAAAAAATATAACAAAATTAATTCATTAGAACCGTTTCAGTAAAAATTAATTGCAATTCTAAATTTCAACGATAAATGATAAATGATAGTTCTAATCAAAAAATTTCTTTTGAAATTATATATATGTGCGTGTATTTGACAAAATAGTGTAGCTTCACCTTAAATTCAAATATTCATGAATTTGGTTTGATTCGCCTGCTTGTACTATCACTGATCAGGCCATCGATTTTAAAAAGAGAGAATGCTCCTACTAACAGATGAATGTATTTAAAAAGTTTAAATAAAGTTTGATTTTTTTCTAAAATCATTTAACAATTAACAAATATAAATAATGAATTTCTTTATTTCTCAGGAAGTAATAAGTTTGAGTGTTAGAAATGCTAGCATTTGACCCAATCTGAGAACCAAGGTCTGATACTCTACCAATGCCCTAAACTATATAAGGCAATATTAAATAATGAATATAATCCCAAAATATAATTATAACTAAAATACTATCATCACAAAATTTTTGACAAAGACACACACGCATGTATTTCTAGAATACAATACTAAATTAATATGTAATGCAATGTTTAATAATGATAAAAAAATATCGAAATAATGACAAATAGACAAAATGGATTAAATATCAGATTCTGAAAGAATTTCATGGCAAATAGTAAAAAGTTTAAATATAAACAACATTAGAAAAAATGATATTAAGCAAAAAAAGTTGATGTAGCATATCTAAGATATAAGAAGTTATACACTGGGCATATCATTTTTCCACTTTATAAATTATCATCATCATAATTTTTAACTATCATCAATTCACTGCAAGATGAATAGTACTTCATCTTTAATCCAATTTCTATGATCCTTATCTTCTCTTTTTTACACCACACCATGAATATTTTCTATTTCATTCATCCATTTTATATGTGGAGTCCTTATTAATCTTTCATAATCTTTTTATATCCAGTTTAAAACATTAGCTGTTCATCTATTATCATCTCTTCTAGCAATATATCCATCCCAGTTCCATTTCAGTTTTTTAATTCTTTCAAAGTTATTTGTTCTCTCATTTATGTATTTCATTTTTACTCTCTTCTTATTATACCAAACATATAGCACACCATATTTTATTGACTGGTCTGAAGTCTCTGTATTGTTATTCTATTAAGTATTATAAATCTCAGATGCATAAGTGATAATTAGTAAAACACGTGTAATTAAAATCTTTCTTTTCAGACACAGACTTATATCCTTGTAATACTAAGTTATTTTTATAGAAAGCACCCCATCCAAGTTTAATTCTTTAATTTCATTCATTTTCTTTCTATCTGTACTAAGAACTTGATGTTTTTGTAGTTATTTACTTCTGATTCATGATTTAATCAATTTTTTTTTCTGAGAAAATTCATTGAATATTACTTGAAACTTTTTAGCATCTATCTTTAGTTTTAATTTTTAATAACTTTTGCAACATTTTTTTAATGCTTTAAAACATTATTTTCAAAAACAATC
This sequence comes from Epiperipatus broadwayi, assembly GCA_028023455.1. Classification (NCBI taxonomy): domain Eukaryota; kingdom Metazoa; phylum Onychophora; class Udeonychophora; order Euonychophora; family Peripatidae; genus Epiperipatus; species Epiperipatus broadwayi. The sequence continues at coordinate 12,503 of JAQFVV010001447.1, forward strand.
ATACCATCTACAAAATTTAGATAACTTTTAAATAATCTGCATGTATTTTTATTCCTTTATTTTCCAATTTTAATCATAAAATACTTCTTGTAAAACTGCTACAGAAGTTTAGAAATATGGAATCACTCTGCTGTTCACTTTTATTAATGTTAATCTTAATGGTTTATATAACAAATTTTGACATTTTTCAGAATATGACAATATCTTGGATCTATAAATTAATGATCAAAGCCTTAATCACTGTAGAAATGGTTATAGAATCAAATATCTTTTCATAATTTTAATAGTAATTTAAATTCATTAGTCCTTAATACTAATATGTGATTCATTATGCTAAAACCACATTAAATCCAACTTTTTCTTTTGGTTGATTAGAATTTAAAGTTCACTGCAGATGAGTTGTAATTATCTTGACAAAGAATTTGTATAGTATTGGTATAAAACTGATAGGTCTGTAATTTATTACATTGTTTATTCCCTTTTTAAATATCAATATTATTACTGTATCCTTCCATTCATCTGGTACATTTTTATTATTTAGCTATTTGATATAGCTTTGCCAATGATCTTTGTTTTTTTTTTTTTTAAGATATCAATAATAATTATATCATTTTCTGGGTTTTTTTTCTTTCATAGATTAATAGCATGTCTCACTTCTTCAGTTAAAATACTTTGCAATTCAGATGTAACTAAATTATAATGAATGACACAATTTTCTTGTTCTTTATTCCTACATAATTCTTTGTATATTTCTTCTACACATTTTATGATATCATTTTTTTAGTAATAGTTCCATCTTTTTCTTATTACTAAAATAACATTGCTTCCAATACTGAGATGTTTTATATTTTGAGACATTTTTTTTTTTTGTAAAACTCTTTGTCAATTTACAGTTATTTTTTTTACATCATTATTGATTCTTATTTATTCAATCTTTTTAATTGATTGTTTAAAAAATTTTCATAGTCCTTTTTTTTGCTTCTTATATTGTTTTGTTTCATTTGAAATATATTGGTGAATTATGTTTCTTTGTACTAACTCCTAAGCATATTATCAATTATATTATTATTGAGTTCAATTACAACAGAACCGTCTTTATAGTTTTTTCATTTTTGAAAACAATTAGCCAGTTTACTAGAGTATTTCTTCTAGTCTAGAAATATCAGCTATCAATATTGTCTTTTTAAATAGTTTTTCATTTTTTTAGTTTCACATTAAACATATATCTTTCATCTCACTAATTATCATCATTTGTTGTGTTAAATTTATTAAAGAATATTACAATCTTGAAATGCATATTATTTAATAGTCAAAATATAATCCAATTTTGCTTTACCTTTGTATGGACACTTCCATGTACATTTACATTTAGAATTTTTCTAGAAGTAAGAATTTGTAATTCTGTCAACTTCATAACTCTTCATCATACAATCACTTACCAATTCTAGCATTAAAGACTTCTATGGCAATTTTAAAGAGTTTAGTCTGATCAAAAGCATTTTCTATAATCATATAAAATATATAATTGTTAATTAGAGAAGATATTAATTAGTATTAAAGTTTATCGGCTTAACGTTTTCGAGGATCATTAAAGACTTCTATGACAATTTTAAAGAGTTTAGTCTGATCAAAAGCATTTTCTATAATCATATAAAATATATAATTGTTAATTAGAGAAGATATTAATTAGTATTAAAGTTTATCGGCTTAACGTTTTCGAGGATCCATGCCTCATATTCATAGCCTTCATAAAATGTATAATAAAATATGCAAATACAAATATTCAAATAAGCTAGTATTACATAGCCCATTTCTTCAAGATCTCGAAGCAAGTATCCTTTCTATTAATGGCATGGATGTTTCCATTGATGTAAAATGCCTCCTTTATTTTTCTTTTGTGATCATTTGATTCTGAGCACAATATTATGGGATTGGCGGGTGTGAAGTTGTGTCCAGATTGTTTAGCATGCTCCAAGAATACAGAGGACGGTTGCTGTTTTTCTGAGCTCTGTTAAATGTGTAAATATGTTGACCCAGTCTAGTATTGATTGTAGCTTTCGTTTCACCATAATATATAGCATGGCATCCAGCCTGAGGGCAGGCAATAGAGTACACCACGTGTGGGGTGAACAATCGATCAATGTGGTCTTTAGAGTTGTTAAGCAATCTATTAGAATTAGGTGGAGTTCTAACTGCTATGTTAAATTTATCGTTTAATGCTTTCATTAGTTTGTTAGATATTTTAGGAATGTAAGGGATTGTTATTCTAGGTAGATTGGTGCGAGGTACATTATTGTTTATTGTATTATTAAATTTTATGATTTTATTTTTAATAGCTTTGAATTTGAACCCTGCTGCTAATAGATCTTTAATATAGTTGTTTATGTTTTCTTTCCTGTCTGCTTCATATTTACATAAATAAAAGTTTCTAAACAAAAATGCATTAAGGCCAGCAAATTTATGCGATGCAGGTGAGTTAGAGTTAGGGGGATACAGCTGCGAATTTCAAATGGTTTAACAATCATTTTGTAATCTATTAAGTGGCGATTTCTCGATAAAGAGAGGTCGAGATATTTAAGTTCTTTATTATTTTCATATGTGATGGTGAATGAAAGTTTGGTTAAGTTTTGTAAATCACGTAGTATATTTAAAGTATTATCTTTAGAGGTTATGATAAAGATATCGTCTACATAACAAATATATGTAAAGTCTTGGTTGATATTGTGATATTTTGGAAGGATCGATAGCTCGTATTTATTTAAATATATGCTAGATAAAACACCACAGATAGGAAGGCCCATGGGCCATCCATCTTGCATTGTGTACCACTTGTTTTCAAAGAGTGTAAATATATGTGAATCAAGCCATGACAGTAAAGCAATAATGAATATAACTCTTTCACTAGGGCAATGTGCTCGCAGTAGCTCTTCGTGTACTATTTGGATAGATGCTTTTCGATTAATTGATCCGTATAATTCCTTCGCATCCATTGTAGCTATAATTGAAGTCTGAGAGATTTGAGTATTTTTGATTTTGGAGATAATTGGAGAGACGAGTTTATCGTGTATGAGCCAAAATTAAGGTAATCTATAAGTAATTGATTGATTAATTTGGCTGCTTCAAAATAATGCACACCACCGAAATCCATCATCAATCTAAGTGGTTCGCCTGTTTTATGTAGTTTTAAATTGGCAAACATTCGGGGGGGGGGGGTCTAGTGGCAGAAGGGTAAATCCTGTAATATTCGGATTTAGTAATCCCTTTATCCTTGAAAGTCCGAAGCACATTGTTAATAAATTTATCTCGATCTAGTTTAATATTAAAAGAGTTATCATGCACCAACTTTAATATTTTAATTTGGTCGTGCATTTTATTTTTATAGCCTGTGTTATTTAGCAAAACAAAACGATTGCCTTTGTCTTCTTTGAGACAAGTAATATTGTGTGTTTTGAAATATTGTTTGCCATTTAATATACTTTTATTCCATGCTTTTCCTTTTTTATCAACCAAATTGTTATTTAATAGTTTAGATATATTGGTGATGATAGCATCTCTTTGTATATTGTTAATGAGACTCGCTTCGATGTCTGCTATTAGTTCGAGTTTAGGAGATCTCCAACTCCTACATATTTCGGTCCGAAGGATAAAATTTTCTTGATTTCATATGGTGGTGTAATTGAAGTTTTGTTAACGAACGCGTCTGTATTAATCCTATGGCGATATTTGTTTTGCTTGATAAGCAAAAAATGTATTTTATTTTCAAATTTTGCTGTATGAAATCTCTCAATTTTATGCAGTTTATCTTGCATCCACTGGGGGATTCAGTAGTTCGCAGTCATTTTATTCCATCTGATTGTTTGCTTTTTGCGCCAAAAGCTGTTTCTGCAATTCATTCTTAATTTTAAAATTATTGTATATTGTTCTATTGATTTTAACCACACAACAATTGGGCATAATATTATTTATAATCCTTGCATTTAGAAAAGAACGAAAGTCTTTGCTCGTATTTAATCATCGAAATTCCGCAATGTAAGATCTGTTTTTCTTGACCTCTATTAAAAATAAAATCATAAAATTTAATAATACAATAAACAATAATGTACCTCGCACCAATCTACCTAGAATAACAATCCCTTACATTCCTAAAATATCTAACAAACTAATGAAAGCATTAAACGATAAATTTAACATAGCAGTTAGAACTCCACCTAATTCTAATAGATTGCTTAACAACTCTAAAGACCACATTGATCGATCGTTCACCCCACACGTGGTGTACTCTATTGCCTGCCCTCAGGCTGGATGTCATGCTATATATTATGGTGAAACGAAAGCTACAATCAATACTAGACTGGGTCAACATATTTACACATTTAACAGAGCTCAGAAAAACAGCAACACGTCCTCTGTATTCTTGGAGCATGCTAAACAATCTGGACACAACTTCACACCCGCCAATCCCATAATATTGTGCTCAGAATCAAATGATCACAAAAGAAAAATAAAGGAGGCATTTTACATCAATGGAAACATCCATGCCATTAATAGAAAGGATACTTGCTTCGAGATCTCGAAGAAATGGGCTACGTAATACTAGCTTATTTGAATATTTGTATTTGCATATTTTATTATACATTTTATGAAGGCTATGAATATGAGGCATGGATCCTCGAAAACGTTAAGCGGATAAACTTTAATACTAATTAATATCTTCTCTAATTAACAATTATATATTTTACATATAGTGAGAAGTAAAGCTATATTTATAATCATATAAAAATATTCTACTTCATTGCAATGTTGTAGCATAAAATAAGTATTATCTGCATTTGGAATTTTCCATCAAGTTGAATAACTAATCTTGTCTCTCTGATATTCCATCAATCTCTGCAATGTTGTTTTTCCATTTTTTATTTATGATGAATTGCACTCCATTTGTGTTTCCAATATTTGTAGCTCTGTAGTAAAATGCAAGTTCATTTTGTAAATCAGTTGTATATTCACATTTATTTTAACTGCACAAAATAAAATAATGTCCCATTTAACGTTAGACAGTTGCACCAGTTCATACAATCTTTCTTCACTTGAAAGGCAATCTGAAGTTGTAGACATCTAAATAAAAGAGACAGCATTGAATGCAGTCTGGTCTGCAATCAAAAGATTCTTAACACTCTGTTTTCGCTGATAACTTTACAGTCTGCCAGAATTAAGGGCCATGATTTAGTTGTCTGTCACAATTATCATTCTTCTTTCAAAAAAATTTAATTGATATTTCAGTTAAAAACTATCAAGCAATTGGAAAAAATAGCTTGGTGTTATTGATCTTAAACTCAGAGATGGTAAGTCAGTAAATTCACTCTTGCTTGATGATGCATGTTGATGCACATCCTATCCAAGTTTGTTTACTATGTGAATATAACATAATAACAATGGCAATGTTACAAATTTATGAAATGGATACAAGCTGAAAAAAGGGCAGTAAACTCTCTCCATAAAGTAGTGCTACTCAGTGCAAGCCATAGTAATAAATGGATGCTAGAAAGCTTGTATCCTCAGACTAGTTTCTAGTGTGTGGCTTTCACTGAGAAACTCTAGATCTGAAAACACTGCCCTAGATCTTTGGATCTAAAGCAATCCTCCAGCACTACTGGATGAAAAGAAATTGCTATTGTTTTTACATCTTGTGTAAGCATAGAGAATGGTGTTCAAGTGCTATTTAGTGGTTTAATAACAGTCCTGCCCAAAGGATGATAGTAATTATGGTCATTAATGCATCAAACACACTAAAATGTAAAGTTATTGAACTGGGTTATGATCTATATAACTATACAAGTTACTTAGCTTGAATTGAAAATATTGTGATTTTAATTGGGGCAAAAATCTTTATTATTAACTAAGAAGGTAAAAGGTGGATGCTGGAGAATTGCATTAGATTCAAAGATCTAGACACAGTGGTCTCAGATCCAAAGTTCCTCACTGATGAAAGTCATAAGATAGAAACTAGTTTGTGAATATTGGATGAGTAGGCACTAGATAGGGATTTTGATCACAAATATTCTAGAATGCATTGATTACTATAGCTTGCACTGGGTGGCAATATTGTAAGGAGAGAAAGTTTGTTACTTTATAGATATAGGCCATAAAATAAACTTGGGAGGTTATAAAAATAATATGTGAAAATAACAAAATAGTGAGGAAATGTGAGTCTTTATATATAAAAGCAAATGCAAAAACATGTTATAATATAAAAATGTCTATATCTTTACATGAAGGCACTTTTTAAAATTAAATAATTCATGACCATTATGGATTGGATCTATATTGAATTATAATTAAGCATGTCTGTTTATTTTAATGTTAGACAAAAAAAGGAGTGGTATATATATTATAACAATTAATACAATTATGTACCAGTAAAAATGAATTATGTAATTATAATACCTCAGTAGTTTGAGTTTGAACCCAAAACCATGATATACTCAATACATATAAGATATTCCATGTTCAACAAGCATATATCTATAATGTAAAATATTCAACTAAACATGTCTATAAATCCTGTTTTACATCAGCATAATTAAATTAAACAACAGGGATGATGATATAGTTTTATAATTACACCCATTCTAAAGTATTTATTCATTTTAAGTTTCTATTTGAAGAAACTCCAGGCACCAAACCTCAGTAAAAGAGAATGTTCACTTAGAATCATTTAAAATAGCAATCATCATCAATTCAAAAATTATTACCATAACACCCCAGTACATCCCTAAGTGGTTCACATGTTTTCAGAGTTGTGGATATTTTTTATGAAATAGCATATATGTATCTTACAGTTATAATATTTAATCTTATAGAAGACAAACAAATGGATTAATAAAAAAATAATATAACCATTTATTAATAAAACAAAATTTACATAATTTGATTGTAATTATATAATAACAATTTCAAATTTAAATTTCCAATCAAGCATAAAATTATTAATATAATTCATTTCCTTCTCGTTTAGTGCTTTCACGTACAGATAGAAAATCAATCACACAATACTTAATCTATCTTCAACAAACAGTTCATTTATTTAGTTTCTTCTCATTTAGTAATTTCATACATAGATATAAAATAAACATATAATCATTCATATCTTTTTTTAGCAAACAGTTCATAGGTTTTAGTTTTACTTCTAGTAATTCCATATGTGTGTGTGTGTGTGACGTAAAACATAACTCCTCATTCAATATACTTTCAGTTTGAGTTTATACTCATAATTCAAATGTAAAATTACAGGATAACATCACACAGTAATTAATTTCCTTTAATCTTCATATATTTAAAGTCTCTTTTCAAAACTATGGAATGAATAACTTAATATCTTACTGGTAATTATTACAGTTGGGGGTCTTCATAAATTTTCTTAAATGTATATTTTTCTCTTCATACACTGAATATGTAAATTATTATTCTCTTTCACTTTCTTTTGCATATCTTCATATATTCATATATATTGCTTATAACACCTCTTTCATATACACTTCAATGCAAACAAATTTTCTTAAAAACTTCTTTATTTACCTTACAGTTTCAATCAAGACTGCTGGACAGTCGAAACTGTAAGGAAAATAAAGAAGTTTTTAATAAAATTTGTTTGCATTGAATTGTATATAAAAGAAGTGTTATAATATGTAAATTAGCTTTATATTAGTATAATGCACATAAAATACATATAAGTTTTGGCAATTTAGCTGCATAATATGGTTCTTTCCTTTTACTGGCAGATTATAAAAGGTAGCAATATAATTTCACATAGATGATATTTACTGGATTGGACTGGACTGCATGTTCAGGGTTTTCTGACTGGTGTGCTACCTGTTCTTGCCTAGCCTGTTATGGAAAAAGATTCCCTGATATAATAAAACATTCTTATAGCTTCTAATATAAGCTTTGCAATTTTAATTAGCAGCAAGAGCAAACACTTCTATACATGGCTCACTTCCATTGCTTTAACTGTATATCTTGAAGTCTGGAATTTGTAAATCCATACTAAAATGAAGTTGACCTCTGAATGACTAACAGTCTTATTGTCTGATTCATTATTCATTGTGTGTACCATAATGTAGATTATCTTTATTGTTATCTGCAACACCTATCATAATGATGACTAATCTACTATCTCAGACCTCAGAGAAAAATATTCCCTTGTTTTTCTTTAACAAAGAAATAAATAAATGTTTTCTTTTCTTTCCTTATCTACTACATACTTACTACAAAAGATAAATTCTTTTCCGACTTTTATTATTTTATTTTCAATTAAAAAAATATTGTTAATTCATAATTCTTTTTCCTGGATTAAAACCCACCTTTCTATTTTCTATTAATATCAACAAGATTTTATTTTCAACTCAGTTCAAAATAAATGAAACTAAAAAGATATTAAAGTGATCTTTAATTTACAAGCTGCAAATTTTTCTTTTTCTTTATCATATATATATGTATGCTTAGGTGCACACAGATACACACGTTGTTATTCAAATCTAATTAAAATTGACACTCCTGCTAGTAGGGTTATATATCCTCTCTTTAAAATGCACAATGGGATAGTAGAACTTTCTATTTCTCACTTATATATTGATTACCATTCTGTCTAAGTCAATTTCCTTTCATTTGTATCATATATTGTATATCTTTTATACACAAAAAATGTTTTCAATACCAACATCATTCTTGCTTTGCAGCAAGCTGGAAATCTTTTCTTTTAATTATGATCAATTTTAAGGGTCTTTCTTGCTTTCTCACAAGCTGGAAATCATTTAATTATTGGCAATTTTAAGTGTCACTCTTACTTTTTAGCAAGCTGGTAATTTCTTTTTTAATTATTGTCCTTTTTAAGTGTCTCTCTTGCTATTCTTGCAAGCTGATAGTTTCTGTTTTATCTATTTTAATGTCACTTTCAGATCTATTATATCCTTCACTTTTAAAAACATTACACAAGTTCATTTATCCATAAGTCATTAACCTTTTAAAACAGATCCAGGGTCAACAGGGAATGAGCCATTCTTCATGTTTCTACAATTAAATTTTACTCTCTCCAAATATTTATTTATTGGAAATATTCTTTGGGATGATTTAAACAATATATTTTCTTCATTCTGGATTGGATCTTTTACTTTTATCTTACTCATTTTTCCATTTTTTTTTTCTCATGTGTCATAGCATCAGCCAGGAAGCAAACTTGCTAACCGGGACAATTGCTTGTAAAGCAGCTATCGCTGACCTCTCGACCACCAATGCTTTGATGCACAGGTTGCAAAATTTGATAATCTGTCCATAGTACTCCATTTTTTTTAAATTCAGGTTTTACTGTTTGATCGCCTTTTATTATTTAGCCATTTCTTTTGTAGGCTTTATAATATCAAAGTTATCTTTTTAACTTTATTCATCTTCTTCCTTATTAATATGCAGGCAAATGACTTCATCTTCTTGTTTATAGATAAAAATCTTTAAAGATTCCCTAAGCAGTAAACTCTGATACTCTTGTACATCAATAGTTACTTTCATGTGTGCCTGAATTAGGACTTTCTCTTCATTAGCATCATTATAAAAGTCCACCACTTTCAAAGAATCAATATTCAATTCTTTAGCTATATCAAACTCAGTATTTCCTTGGTATCTTCCAATATCACACCTGGTTCTACATACAAGGTTTTCTAATGACTCAATCTTGTGTTGCACTTGTTCAGTTATTTGACTTCTTGTCTCAATTCTTAGGGTGTTATAGTATCTTATATATCTTTAAATTTTTCTTCAAATTTTTTATCTCTGCTGTCCAGTTTTTCTTTAAGTTTTACTTTAAATTCTTTCATAAATACTAACACGATTTCCATATTAACTGTGGCTGGCTTCTCTTCTTCCTGTATTTGCACATTCTGTATTTCTTTCTGCACCATTTGCTCTGATTCCATCACTTGTACATTTTTTATTATTAGTGAATCCAAATTTATCTGGGACTCACTGTTTTTCTTTTTTAATCAAGTTGTCAGGAATATTTATATATGAAGATTTTATAATCTTTTATTAACTAATCTTTCTTTTATTTATAAATTTGTACAGTTCTCTTTTTTTCTTTACTATTATACATTAATAACACATCAGTCTTCATTTCCATATATAGTTATTTCCAAAATAATTTTATCTATTTCTGTTTTTATTTTATCTTTATATTGTCATTTATATTAACTTTCCAGTTAAAAAAATATTTATTTATATTATCAATAGACATATGCTAGTCTTTTTTGTATTTTAATTGTGTTTAAGTAACAGAGAGGGGATGTTCAGCCATAATCACATTAGTAGTGCCAATTATGGAACAATAAATCCTTTTGTTATCACAAGCATGTTATCTCAGTTGCGGCAATTTTTTATATGCTAACATATTATGTATGTGTGTTTTGAAGTTATAATATTTAAACTTATGGAAAACATCAAATGGATTAATAAAATAACCATTTATTAATAAACCCAAATGTATGTAGTTTGATTGTAACTATATAATAATAATCATAAATTTCTTAAATGTATATTTCTTCTCTTCAAGCACTGGATACATAAATTAGCTTTATATTAATATAGTGCATATGAAATACATATTTGCTTTCACAATTTAGTTGCATATGGTTCTTTCCTTTTACTGGCAGATTATAAGAAGTGGTAATATAGTTTGACATAGATGTTATTTATTGAACTGGTCTGCATATTCAGGTTTTGTGACTGATGTGCTAACTGTTCTTGCCTAATCTTTCATGGAAAAAAAATTCCTGATATAATAAAACATTCTTATGGATTCTAATATAAGTTTTGCAATTTCATTTAGCAACAAGGCAAACTCTTCTTTGCATGGCTCACTTCCACTGCTTTAATGTATATTTTGCAGTTTGAAATCTGTGAATCCATACTGGAATGAAGTTGACCTCTGAATTACTAACTGCTTGTTGTCTGCTTCATTTGCCATTGCATGTACCATAATGTAGATCATCTTGCAACACCTACCATAATGATGACTAGTCTACTACCTTGAACCCCAGAGAAAAATATTCCTTTTTTTTCTTTAACAAAAAAGGAGTAACAGTTTTCTTTCCTTTCATTATCTACTATGTATTACAAAAGATAAATTCTTTTTCAACTCTTATTTTATTTACAATTAAAAAATATTAATTCATAATTCATTTTTTCTGGATTTAAACTCACCCTTCTATAACAATGAATGATTTTATTTTCAACATAGACGAAACTAAAAAGATCTTAAAATGTCCTTTAATTTACAAACTGCATATTTTCTCTTTCTTTATCATACGTGTATGCGTAGGTGCACATACACGCATGTTATTTTTCAAATCTGATTACGTAGCGATTACTCTTCTGCTACTAGGTTATAATATATATTAATAAAATGAGATACATTTGTGCTATATTTATATCAACTACTAATTTACATTTTTATTTTATTGATTGTTAGTATTATTGATTTATGTGCTTTTTACACTTTAGTAGTAATATCATTAATGTTAGTTTTAAATTTTAGCACTAGAGGGGTCAGCAATATTAAAATTTGCATTTTTGGTGAAAGTTGCAGATAATAAACGAAAATTGTAGTGCAAATAATATGAACATAAATATTAAATTAGATGAATTTAAGCAATTTATTTATTATATAAATATATTACAAGACCTGAATTGTGGGGAAAAAATTATTTAAAAACTATATCATAATTTAGGAAATACAATTATGTACTGTATTGATTTTTATATAACCAAAATAAATAAATTAAAATTTTTCTATTCATTTTTCCTTCACCAAAATCTATTTTTAAAAGCTGATACAGTTGCTGAATTTTCATTTGCAAATGAAATTTAGGGATCTTGCATGATTTGGTGATGTGGAAAAATATCTTTACTTCAAATAGATTATGAGTGATTATTGAAATATCTTTTTTATATAAATAATTGGCTATCCTTTTCAGCAGTTTAAACATCCTGAGACAATCCTATGTCAACTGATCATGATGACTAAAATTGGCAATTTACCAATTTTATTGTCTGTGATAATAATAATGATTATGGTATATATAAAGCTGAATATATCATTTTTTAAAAAATTATTTGTAATTATATATAGGATTAAAACATTCAAATCATCCTTCAAATGTTAAATTATTTCAACAATGCCCTCTGTGAATAAATATAAAGTGAACATCAAATAACTAAACTCAAAAGGATCTCGATGAAGGGTGTTGATGAAATATCTTAACATTGAGAATGGTGATTTCAATGTTTTATATCTATTTTCAGCTAGCAGTATGCATTATATGGGATTGAATGTAAACCCAATTATTGTCTTAACTTGTTTTTGTAGAGAGTTTGCTTTTAAATCCAAAGTTAAATATTTCCAATTATCTTAAATTAATTAATTTTCATTGTTTATGAATTTTAATGTAGTTCATTTGCAAATGGAAAACATCAATTATTTTTCTATAAAACATTTTGGCTTTATTGCTCAACAGTTCATAAGAAGTTTGATTGCTTGAAGTGCCAGAGTGAGAATTCATCTGAGATCTCACAGTCCAGAATCTGACACTTTACAATTGCACTGAACCACAGGGTAGTTTAATAAGTTGTAATTGAAGAGTTAGGACATTTTTTGTGATAAAGAAAAGAAGAAATGGCCAATATTGTGTAGACAAGATTTGCAGACTAACACTCTTTCCAGAGACTTGATACTGCAATTATTATTGTACATGGATTTTTAAATAATGTTTGAGTAAGAAAATTTATTTGGGTCATTTACAAATACTAACCTCTTTGTTTTTGCCTTTTTGTGTTCTACTGAATTAGTATATATATATGGTGCTCTGCGACAGATAATGAAGCTATTAAATGTAAGTAAAATTATCAAAAATTACTGTCAAGAACTTTTCAGGACAGTTTACAGTCCCATATTCATGGCGACTTGTATTTGGTTAAGAACTGTAATGTTAATGTAAATTTATGCAAATTCATATAAAGATGCTACATAGACCATTTTCGAGACAGAGAAAAGCAGTCCTCTCTTCTATTAATTGCTGCTGTGTTGCTTACAATGTAATAAGCTTCCCTGACATTACGTTTAATATCGTTTATTTCAGAGCAAATGACATTAACATTACAGTTCTTAACCAAATACAATACGCCATGAATATGGGACTATAAACTGTCCCAAATCACTTGGCGGTAATTTTGATAATTTTACTTACATTTAATAGCTTCATTATCTGTGTGCAGAGCACATATATATATTAATTGATTTCAAAAGCTAATGAAGTAAAGCCTTACCTATTTCTACAGAATTAGGTATATCTAAAATTTTGAAGTGGAAATCTTTAAAAAATCCCAACAAATTATTATTAGACAAAAAAATATTTTTACCCATTAAATCAAATTCTGAATCTGAATATTATTATGAATGTATTTACACTTTGCTGTTCATCACTATTGTAACTTTATAAATGAATATATCCCTGATTTCAAAACTGGAAGTTTAAAACTAGTTATTAAACTATAATAAGAATTAATATAAGTACCTTGAGAGTAGTATTTGGCTTGTATCAATATTTTGTGTCAATGTTCTAATAATAATTTCCATAATTTCCACTCCAAACATACATTCTTGAAACATATAAATAGCATATCTTAAAAAACAAATAATCAAGATACATTTCATGCGAAATTAGCATTTAACAGTTGGCCCAGGTCACAATCTCTCCCATATATTCAATATTTATCCATAATGCATTGTTATATTTTGATTTATAAATATCAAACTTATTCCATGCATAATTTTAATAGGATTCAGTCTAGATAAATATATTAATGATTATCACGTGATTTATTAAACTAGAGTCTATCTCTAGCTCAAATATAAACCTTAAACCTCAGTTAAAGAATAATATATCTATTTTTTAATTAAACACACATATACCCACAAACTAATTCAACTTTATTTCCTCTTTTCCATGTGTAATCTCTTTTTATAGATGCACTTAATATCCTCCACTCCTTCACACATTCTTGAACGTATGAATAAACATTTTCTGTATAACTTTTTATTTTTAGAAATAAATTATTTTAATAACTAGCTTATATAGCAACTATTTTTATTTTCATTACTTAATCAATTAAATATTATTTACGTTAACTCACAGTAGTTGGTGTATATATAGGCCAGACTCACCTAAGCCAGCTAACATTCATTAATTTATTTTTAGAAATAAATATACAAGAGTTTATTACTCTGAATATAAAATTTAATATTAGTAAAGTATTAGTAACTTCAAATAGCTGTTTCTGTTTGTCTTCACAAATAAGTTTGCAACTATAAGTAGGGAATCTTCATACAGTCTCTGACAATTATGCTAATTGGTGCTTTAATCAATGTAAGTTTATTCATACATTGCAATTCATAACATTAACTACAATGCTATATACTATTTCACTGCACATTTTCAGCTCCTGTTGACTCGTCTGTTAAATCTCCTGCACACTGAGCTGCATGTATGCATAATAACTCATTTTGTTCTGCAGTTTTGTTCATTGCTTTTATGGCACTGATCTACATGCACACACACATCTAGTTTAGCAGTTTTTCATTTGCCTTTTTAAATTTGCATAATCAATTAGATTATTGCTTCTCGCAAATTAGGCAATTTATATTTTTCTTTTTGCATAATTTTAAGTATCATGCATACTAACTTTGTAAAGTGGATTTGATGTTCTTTTTATTTCTGACTTATTTTGACCACATACACTCTTTATACATTATCAGTGTACACATTTCTTTATAATCAGAACATAACAGTAATCATCTTATTCTCTGTGCTTCAAAGTCTTGATATTGTTATTCATGAGACCACTGCAGTATAACATCTTCATGCTAGATATAACTAATTGGAATATGTATATGTATGCTTAGTTGCCCTTTCTATGATATCAATAAGATTATATTGCTGATATGTCCACCTAGAATCAGTAAGCATCATCATTCTGCAAGGACATATACCTACCATATATATGTCACTACAAAGCTGGTTTAAAGGTCTGAATTCTCTGGGCATTTTTCATTTCTTTTAGACTGGTACAATTAACTGAGATTTATTCAGGTGCTACCTTATTACTTCCCTAAAGAAGGTCCAGAAACCTGTTTGTATTCTTATTTTTTGAATGTTAATAAATCCATTCAACAACAAGCACATTAGACTCAAGTGCAATATTGCACAACTTGCAATGCAAAAATGGGAATGAGAGCAGAAGCTATATTTCAAATTTAACAATATTTTATTTCAGGAAATAACAAAAAAGTACAATACTCTTCTCACTATGTAATGAACTTTATAATTTCTACATAAAAATGTAATAAATATTAATTCTTATTAAGCACAATGTCAGCATGTAATACTTATATAAAGCTAAAACTTTAGTACATATGCCTTGGAGTGCTTAATTTTAGGGTCCCTCTTATCTTTATAAAGTCGAATCTCGTATTATGATTTGTAGAGGTCTCTCTTGCTAAAATTAAGCACTCAAGGCGCATATACTAAAGTTTTAGCTTTTATATAAGTATAAAAATGTAATATAATCTAACAATCATTTAATATTATGGTTTATATTTTCATTATACGTCACTTCTGGACAATTTAACCTAAATTAGAAATCAATAAGATTTAAGGCCTTATTATTATATCAAATGTGATATATATTAAAACAATCTGACCAATTTTCTTAGTTACATAAGCACTTGTGATTATGTCTGTTGGCAGGTAGAAATTCTTAATCTTCTTACATATATATCATATGCAATTCTAAGACAATTTATTTATATTTATCACTTGATTAACTCATTTTTAGGTTTCCCAATCATTATTTCTAACTAATCATTAATGGTAAACTCCATATTTTCTTCAATCATCATTTCAGACTGGTAAGCACTAGTATCCTCCTTTATCACTTTCCACTCTAAGATTGGCTATTATCACTTGTGTAATTTTGGAACTGCCAGACAAATCTTTGGGCAATGGAAACATATTTTCGATGATGATGGGCATTAGTTCATTTTTTGTTTTCTAAAATCTTACTAGGCTGGACTTTTTGACTTTCTTTTTCTACAATGCTATACAATAAGGCTGAGATAAAAACGTATGGAAGTGACCTAGCAATTCATGTCAAGGAAGCACAAATCATTAATTTGGTTTATCACTTTGTAATTTGACAATTCTGAAAGTACAGAAAGTTCAGAACTGGCTGAATATCACTTCACTATTAGTTTGTTTTGCCTTCCCTTATTATATCAAGACCTGCTCTAATATTTTGCAGTTGCCTTGCTAGATTCTGAACTAAATTAATTATTTAAATCTTTTATAATCACTAATTTAAAAAACAAACAAACATATTCCCAATATCGAACTTCCAAAATATCTCTTGATTAATTAATCTTTTTTGAACAAATAAAATTCTTCTTTTACCAAAAATATAAAAAAATTGAATTCATTTTTAAAAATAGATCGTATTTGATATGAAACATTAATTTAATCTTTTATTTAAAATTAGCTTTTACTAACTCCATTTTTTTCTTTTAAAATTCACAACTTTGACTTTTCTCTTTTTAAAAAAAATCGATTAGGCTATCTTAAGAGAAACAAAATAGCTGGAAGTTATAATTCCCCAAATATACTGTTTCAGTTTCTTCCATTGCCCTACCCCCATCACATGAGAATGTATCGACGCCTTCACACTACCAAAACTGAAATTAGATTTACATTTTCTCTACCTTCAGCCTACACTTTTATTATTGCCTTTTATTTGTACCTACCTTAATAAAGATTATAATAAATATATAGAAACTTTTATTTCATGTCAACACACAATTTTTATATAAATTACATTGACTTCAATAAAAATGGATAGTTGAGGAAATCATAAGTGCGTAATATATTAATTTTAAATCAAACCGGAAGTAACTGAAACTTCCAATGAATGCAAGTTTTTTTTGTTATAATTTAAATTAATTGAAGAAATAATTAACGATTATCACATATGTAACGTTTAGATTTATTTATTAAGCGCATAAATCGTATGAAATTAAAGAGATTAGACTTCACTTTTTAACATAGGCGGCTTATTGATTTTACAATAACACTGTTGTATTGACTACAGAAGGAGTGGCCGTCTTATTTTTAACCTAAATTCTCATTTACATAGGTCAGTCTGAAGTGTCGTGGTTTGAGAGAATGAAGATGTAAATCAGAATTTAGTTTAAAGGTAAGACAGCCGCTTTTATTTTTATAAAGTCTGTATCTTGTATTTGGGTTTGAGAGTTTTCTTGTTCTCAACATGACTCCGTTGAGTTATTAAAAATCAGTAACGCATATGTTAAAAAGGTGGAATTCATTCTCTTTAATTTCATATAATCATATGTGAATTAATACCTTATAAATCTGCAAGTGCTGATTTAATTAAATTCAAATAAATTCTCTTTTGGAGAGGGAGAAAGGGGGAGAAAAAATAAAACTGCTTTATAAATGAGATAGAGCCTGTTGCATAGGTCTGCAAACAACATACATCACTTAGAGACTCATACCTGGTCCCATTTTTCTATTTACATAATGTTTTATGATGTTGTCTTTTAATTTACTCAACAGAAAACATTTTTATCTGAAAATTTCAACACGATGTCTAATTGTGGCCCCTCCAATACATTCTATTATTTGCTATATCTTCCCAATGGAAAGCAATTTACATTGCACTACTTTAGTATCTTTTAGGTAATTCTTGTAACAGACAGTCTCACATGCTTCAAAAAAAATCATGAACAAGTTCATCATAGAACACCTTTTTAGGAAGTCTTGCATTGTTCATTCATTTTATATATCCAATCCAATGAAAGTGTGATTTTAAAATAATGGACTATAATACTACTTGAGTTTATAATCTTGAGAATATCATATTTAACAAGTTGGAAAATATATGGATTGGTTATGACATTGCCATTGTATTTTAAAATTTTAACAGATGACAATGAAATTTTGAAAAGATGGAAGGAGTATTTTGATCATCTTTTGATTATTCTTATAAGAATTGTTTTGATGACTTTTAATAATATATCATTTAGTTTGGACAAACATATCCATGCTTAGTAGAATCAAAACCATTCTTTGTAATTTTAAAAATGAAAAGGTTGCAACTCCCAAAGAAATGTTTGAAAAAAGTTTTTAAGTGATGATAAGCTAGCTTCAAAACATTGAATTTTTTTTAGGAATATAAGGACACATGAAGTTGTGCCACCAACCTTGGTTCTAATTTTTAAAAATAAAGAGGGAATAGACAGGATGGCAATAATTATTATGGGATATAACCATTATCCAGTATAACAAAGGCACTTTCAAAGACTTGGTTGAATAGATTATTTTCAGTTATAGATTAATGATTGTTAAAGACTCATTGTAGTTTTAGGAAATCTTGAAATACTATAGAAATGGATTTTATTATCAGGACTATGTAAAACAAATTGCCAGGAACAAAGGAAAGAGATTTAAATATTGCTTTTATTGATCTGGTCAAAGTATTTGATTCAGTTAATAGGTCACATCTATAACATTATTTAAAATTAGTTGATTGGCCATCCAAAATTATTCATATTATATGAAAACTGATATTAAACAGGAATGTGCCCTTGCTCCAAAATTATTTTTTATTTTTATAATAGTAGCTTTGAAACTGTATATAATGGCTTCATCAAACAGGAGTTAAGAAATAAGTTACAGGTTTGATAGCAATTTTAATTTCAATCAATTAAAAGCAAAAACAAGAAATTCCTATTTTTGAATTTTGGATTTACAATATGCTGATGATTGTTTGCCAGTTTAAGACATTTTATAGAATATACTTAAATGTTTTGAATGCAAAATGTAAAGACATTGATTTATTAATTAGTATAACCAGTGACAGAAAAAACTATTAATTAGATTTTTAGCTTGGATGGTTATCAATTTGAGAATATAAACTAATATCTTGGTAATTCTATAAGTAGAAACGTGAACTTCTATAAATAAAAATGTGAACTTAGATGTTGCTGTACAACATAAACTCCAATGTGCTACTGTTGCAGTTTTAATCCACTAATCATTTTTAAGCATCTTATCAATTCCACAATTTATTCTACCAAACAGAAAATGCCTTTTTTTAAAAGCAAATCATTACTGAATCCAAGAATATATTTATATCCATAAGATGCTCCTTAAGGGAATTCCATGCTGAAGATCCAAATTAGGAATTTTAGGATTTAATAGCTGTTAACATTTGTTATGCATAGTAGATTTCCCTAAAAAAATATATATATATATATATTTTTTGTGAATTAGAACAATATCTGATTTTTTTTTTTAATGCAACTATTATTTCAGTCTCGGAATAAATGTGCACTTTTAATATAAATTCTCTCTTGCATTCTTATTCTTCTTAATTACAATATAAACTGTTAAATGCCATGTGATTTTGAATGTAGATGGATCTACATTTTTTTACAGAAGTTTTTCTACTATACACACAGTTTGTAATAGTCAATTCATGTGTTATACAAAAATATAACAAATCATTTGAATTTAAACACCTATACCATTATTTTCATTATTCTACATAAATAAAGCATGATAAATAGAACCCAAAATTCAAAAAACATTATTCACAAACAATTTGAATTTTTATGCTCTGTTTATAATGCT
Source organism: Epiperipatus broadwayi (assembly GCA_028023455.1). NCBI lineage: Eukaryota > Metazoa > Onychophora > Udeonychophora > Euonychophora > Peripatidae > Epiperipatus > Epiperipatus broadwayi. The sequence continues at coordinate 32,302 of JAQFVV010001447.1, forward strand.
TTTTTAGGTGTAGAATAATTTTCATTATCTGACAGAGTTTTTGTATTATTTATTTACCATTATTTTCAGTAACTTTTGACCAAACTTATTATTTGTACAAATTTCAAAGAAGAAATATTCTTTTAATGGTTATTTGCTGTAACAATGCTATCCAACAAGAAATAAAAGCTTGTCTTCTTTGATTCATTGAATCTGAGTTAGAATTAGAGGCTAATAAAATTTACACTAGTACCATTGGATAATGCAAGTTTCAACACCATTAATCTTTCATTGATAGAAATTTCCAACAAATTAAAATAGTAATTAGACTTTATAGAAAATCTAACATCATACATTCTCCTTTCTGGATTTCCAAAAACCTTGTATCTTTGTACTTCTATTGAACCTCCTTTGTTTGGAAGATGAGTTTTTCTAAGAGCAGCTATATTGGTTTTAAATCTTGACATCTTGTTAGGCACCAATGCAATTCTTCATTTTGGTTGTGAAGAGTTTGTATCAAGTTATTGGAACATTCTATGTACCTATATTTAGAGAAAAAAAATAGATTTATAATATTTAATTTAATTGCTGCCTCTTTCTTCACCCCTACTACTGATGTTATTATTTCTAACCAGAAATTACATGGTTTGGTACAGTTGGTAGATCATCCAAGTTGGGATGTTCCAGAATAGATTCTGTAACTTTAGCTATTTTGGTGCTTGAACTTATGAACTCTCAAGCAATAAAGCCAATGCATTTTTTTGCCCTGCATGGTTTGGTTCAGTTGGTAAAGCATCTCACTTGGGATCAGAAGTCCCAGGATCAATTCGATCTTCCAACTTCTTACAAATTCCCAAAGATAAAGCCATATGCCCTTTTTTAAATCAGATGTGACAACCTATCCAGGTTATGTAAAAAAAGGACCATTTTTAGCTCATGTATATTTACATTCTTCCATGCTGCCTAGCAATGTAAAAACAGTTGAAAGTCTTGTTTCACTTAAATCCAGTTGCAATTGACTCATTAGTGATTGTACTGCCTTAAAAAAGATCATAATTAAGGATTTCCATCTGATTAAGTCATCTCTGTCTTTTTTTTTAATTCTTGAAAGCTCTAACTAAGAAAAAACAATCAGAAGCAGAAAAGCTATGCATGTGCTTAAAGAATGAAAATCATAGGTGCACAGTTATATAATCCTATTTTACAATTATTAGAGTGAGGTGTCCAATATCATGAACAGCTTATGATGATTAAGCTTTACAAGAACTAAAGTAACAGGAAGAAAAGGAGGGAGGCAAAAAAGAGCTTTGTAATAGAAAAATTACTTAGACTTTCATGAATCAGCACCCTATTTACAAGGCAACAGGAAGATACTTTCTTTCATCAGGCACTTTTTGTTATTTACAATTGGCCCTAATATCTGAAGGCCATTCCATTATCCATTACCTGTAGAGTCTAGTGGTAGAATGAGCTTTAAAACATTAAATATTTTTTTTTGCTAATTGATTATGTATAATTAAATTGAAACATTGAAGAGTACAGTCAGAAAGATAGGAGCAATGAATTGATTATCAGATGAATTTATATTTTGATGTGTAAATTTACTAAATGCAAATTTATTATCAGGTAAGAATGTAAAAGGTTGATTAATTAAAATAAAATATTTTTATAATTTTTGTATAAACTATCAAATTTTTCACCTGAAAGTGTTTCTCAATATAAGAGATTGTCTTGAGTATATATTCAGAATATCTTAAACAAAATGAGAGTGTACAGGCATAATAGAAAGAGTGAAAGCAATTGTGCACAATAATTAAGAGAATTTAGATTTTAAATTTAAATCCATGTTCCAGGAACCAAAGTCTGTCCTAATCACGATTGAGCAAGTAGATTCATCCAAGATTTTCTCACTAAGCTATCAGAGGTTATTTGTTAATCAGTACTTCAATATTACTTTTTTTCTTGTAGGGTATGAGAAACATCATATTTGAATCATGCAAAGCCAAAACATCTACTACAGTCAAGTTTTAAAAAAATGGCCATCAAAATTTCAATTGAGAACTAAATTATTTAATGAAACAACTCCATATGAATTGAAATATTCATATAAATTCCATAATCAACAAAGAAATTGACATTAAAGTTATGTATTTTTTCTTTGTCATCAAATTACAGAAACTGTAAAATAATATACCATCAAAAATATCAATTGACATGTTCTCCATCCTTAAATGACAATCTTTGATGGCAAACTAGTAAAAGACTGTAGTTTAAAAGTAAACTTTCAAAACTTATAAAGAAAATAATAACTTCTCTAACTTTTATCTTATAATATTGCGTTATTTATTTATATATATTTATGTATTTCTTGTATTTTTTTATTGTAAAACTTGATTGACCAAATCTATTGAAGATATAAAAGGGCATAAACATTTTCACCACATATATCAGTATTGCTTTTCTTGCAAAATGTAATCCACAATGTAATCAATGGATATATACACCAATAACTCTACAAATATTCACCAATTTATTATTTTAATTGAATAAAAAAATCATTAATGTTTTAGAAAAAAGAGTAAAATAGAATAACAATGTTTGTAAAATGATGCTTTTTTTCTTATAAAGTTTTTAATTTTATAAATATAGTAAGTATATGGGGTAATGGAACAGACAATTGGAAGATCCTCAACAACAGCAGTATGTAATAACAGATTCTGAGTGGCAGATCATGTTAATAATTTAAATAAAATAATATAATTTTAAAGAAGAAATTGATAAACGAATTGTGGATCTACTAGAATATACATCGTTAATATTTTTATTATAAATTAACTGATGTGCATATTAGTTTAAATAAAGAAATAAAGCTGATGATATACCAGCTACCTCAAGGAGAATATTTTCTAATTTTCCCAATTATTTAAATGGTTAACTGAAAAGATTAGTATTAATCATTGGATTTTAAATGTTATAGAGTATAATGTAACTAAAAAGGTACACCAAAAATCTATATAAATAAAAAGTTTACTGTTTAAAAGAAATAAGTTGAGGTCAGAAATAATAAAATAATTATAAAATTCAAATTTTTATTTTAATAGAAATTTGATAGAACTAATTTAAAAATAATTTTAGATTTCTTTAGAATAGATTTTTTAAGTAATATTGTTAATTAATAAAATTTAATATCAATTAAACTGTGGTAAATCAATATGTACGTATATACATGTGTGTGCGTTTGGAATACGGAGCTTAGATGACAGTAAAGAAAATGACCCAATAACTTCCACACTCACTAAACATTCTTTTTGAAAAATATACAAATAAAGATATTTTAAAAGACAAATGACCTCTAAGACGCATTTTGTTTGAACCAACACTTATCAGTTGTCTCAGATCATCATTCCCTCACATATATCTCCATCTATATATATGCTGTATTTATCAATAGTAAATCGTTGGGTTTTGATTTACAAGTGTCCAACTTACTCCTCCAATAACTTTGACACAATTCATTCTAGATAATTACAAAAATGATTAACTCTAATCATTTATTAAACCAGAGAGATTATCCCTAGCACAGATATAAATTATAAACCTTAGTTAAAGATTAATAATGAATTATTATTAATAGATTTAAAGTATTGAAAATGGTGAAGATGTAAGATATGGAAACATTTATTTATTATTAATGAATTTTACATGAAATTAATAACTATACCTCTGGTTATATGATGTACTGACAATGCAACATTTACATCTAAAGCGACATAGCATATTTCCCACTATATATTGGAAAATAATGGGAGAAATAAATTTAATGTGTGAAGTGTTATCTTTTTAGACTTGTTATTGAAATAATATAGTTAATAATGAGTTATTAATATGGGAAGAGCATCCATGAAAAATGTGACTTCCAACTAAAATTCAAAAGAGGTATTCTATAATTGCAAGGCTATAATATGTTTTTTTTTATTGTTAAATAAAACATTATCTGATCTTTATTTGAAAAATTACCAAAGATTTGTATGTAAATTCTGGTGTAAAATAGTTTAATTCCACATGATGTTAAATAAGTAATCATGTAAAAAATTCCACATCTCTAGTCTCCAGCTCCCCTCTCTCTAAAACAGAGATAATAAATTGAACAATCTTCTGAGTTAAAACATATGATAAATAGAAGTTTTTTTACATTAAAAGCTGAGTTTCACAGTAAATTGAATTCTATCTATAAGAGAACATTACTTAAGATCATCACGTAGAGATAGGAAATAAAAAGCTCTTTATTTATGACTAACTACTTCTGAGCTTGAGAGACATACTATTATGCTTGACATAAATATATTTCAGTAATGCTTTAATTTGATTTTCTATTTGTTTTTTAAAATATTCTTTGCACTGAATACTTTCTTCAAGTGAAAATATCATTGTGTGAAAAGGACAATCTAGCTAATATGCCATTGTTTTATTCATACCAATACTTCAATATTTATGTGCACATTTAAAAAAAAGCAATACTTTAAAGATAAGTGGATAAAATTTAAAAGTATAGACGAAATGAAATCCCCATAATACTACCTTTTAATGAGTAAATATCATAAATGAAATAATTGTGAAATACAGTAATCTCCAAATAAAAAAAAATTCAGTATATTTCAATATCTTGGCCTTAATATCATATTCAAAGCAACAATTGAAATGACAGAAAGGTGATAGGTATAAGTATGACGTAAATTTCATGTAAATATTATAAAATGAGTTAAATGTCCACTTTTTAGAGAGAGGGAAGTAGATTTTTTATTTATTTAATGGAGTTTGGATTATTACTAATGTACCACGTCCCAGAAACTGGCATGCTGTAGGTCCAAATTATGGCTGAGTTTATTTTAGTATTACAAAATATGGATTCTGTGATCTGGATTTCTTTAAGCTCTTCTGAAGAGATATTGATGTTGGGACAATCTTGTTGTGAGGCTGGCACATGATTACTTTTAAATTAGATTGCATTGCAGCCACTTTGAATGCAAGAAATCTTGTAAATATTGTGGGGTATGTTTTGTAGGAAGTTTATCTTTGGAATAATTGATCAACCTATTTATAGGGAGGGTGAAGGCTGATCCTATATAAATCTGAGCATAGCACATCGCTAATAATCTAAACTCTATAAATAAAAAGGAATCCTGCTTCCTCCTCTCAAAAAAGTGGGTCATTTAACTCCATTTATATACATTTACAGAAATTTACATCCTACTTATATCTACCATCCTCCTCTTCACCAGTCATTGCTATAAATATGATATCAACACCAATATATCGGAAGCAGTTTAGCATAAGACTATAATAAACTTTTGCACTTAAATTTTTCTTATTTAGTATTCATAACACTTATAATTTAATTACAAATTGTCTAAAAAAAGTTAACCAATGTATATATAATTATAAAATAATGTAAGATAGATATTATTATGGGTTTCATTATATTAATAATTATGTTTTGTATTCTTATATTTTTTATGTTAATACATCTTAATTTATTAAAAATCATATAAAAATAATGTTTATTAATAGTTTGTAAAGGGAAATAACAGAATTATTTATAACTCCAATGATTAAGTTTAATAGAAAAATCAATTAAAATATCAATTTTGATCATAAGATGAAGAATACAATGGCAGAGTTACTACTGAGAAGAAAGGACATAGTTCAATTGAAGGGTAATCATTACTTCAGTATTAATTTTATAGTTATTCTATTGATAATATCAACAATGAATATTTATGGCTCCCAGAATATAGGTGGTAAACCATCCATTCTCTCCCAGGTTTTCAAAATTTGTAGTGTCTACAGTGATAATCAGAAACCACCTGACATCATAAATCCAGTATTAATCAGTTCCAATTCATCTGATCATTACAAAATATATGTATATATTTATCCAATATGTTTATATGTAGATTCTTTACATTAAATCTCATAATCATTTCTATTGAATACTCTTATTTTGATTTTGATTTTATTTCATGCCATTAGCTATTCTATTTTTTACACTTTTATTTTTAGTTTCTTTAACATTTTTATTATTTTCTGACTACTTTTCTTAAATCATATTATTTCAATTAGTTCTCTGTTCTGTACTGTATTACATTTGCTATCATTTATTATCTCTTTAAGTTATTTTCCAATGAAATTTTAAAATTATTTAAAAAAGTATTTGTATTCTGTCATAATGTATTACCACTTATATTTAATCATATAATTCTTGAGACTAGTCAACATCATATGATAGATATATTTTTATTAAATAGGTAAGATATTACTATATTTTATTTCAAACATAAGTGCAGCTAATTTCTTTAATAAAAATATGTAGGACCATATTTTAAATATGGGTGAAGTTTCTGTCATATTATTAGCTTTTCTTGGAAATATTTATTCAATTCAGGGAACTTCAAAATAAAGTCTTTCATTTCTTTAATCAAATTTAATTTATTTCAATTAACTGTGAAGATCATGGTCAAAGAAGTCATGTGTATCTGAGAGGTACATTCAATAATAATAAGTGCTGAAATGTGTAACACAATTAAAAATATAGTACTGCAAGTTTACTTTATTATATTTATATAATAAAATACTTGATTTTTTTTAGTTATTATCAATTATAATCTAGAAATTACTTTCACAACTACAAATCTATTATTATAAAGTGCTGAAAACTTTGAAATTATTCAAACAGAAGTCTTCTCCATAGCGCATTATCGGCAGATTGATTTCCGTTTGAATAATTTCACAACTACACTAACTTTGAAGATTGCAATATCTCTCAGACATAATTTAATAACAAATATTACTACATCCTTATAAATCACATGCTATAATTAAACTAACAGTTTAAACTTTATGGTTTAATATTATTCACATTTGCAGAGCTACTTATGATCTTAAATATATGCAATTGATATATGTAACAATATTTGAGAAAAGAATTTGTATCTGTTAGATTAGCTCAAATAGCATCGTCTAAGGAAAATAATATATGTAACAATTTGAGAAAGACTTACAAATACTGTCAGATAAAGCACAATCCTCACAGGATTAAATCTACAAAATTTCTGATGAGATATCAATTAGTGTTGAAATTATTCTGTCATATCTCCAAATTAATTTGTCTTGATTACCAAGTTCTTACAAATTCACAATATAATGAAATATATACATGTATATTTATAAATAAATATAGGATAGATGTGTTACACTTGTGCATTCGGTCTTTCTTTTCCAATTCCAGAAATCATAATGTAACTAATAAGTAAAATCAATGGACATGAGAGCCAGCATATGTACACAAATGTAATATACAGATGTTTAAATGTGTTATTTGAATGCATACATTGTTGGCCTTCTACTTTTAGTCATATGTAGTACCATTTTCAGCATCTAATTTAATGGTGGAATGTTTATAAAAAATTCAACTTTATTTCTCACTTTTCAATTACATTTGAGTAAGTATCCATCTACATGTATATACAATGTAATCATTTATAGTTATTATAATGGACAATTATGCAACATTTATTAATTTTAATTTATATTTAGCTAACTGAAAGGCAGTGAAGCATTCTATATACTATCTAACTTTGTCTAAGGGGATCCTATTTTAACATCACATTACATGTGTATGTAATATATATCTAATATGTAGCTATAATTATCTAAGTTATTATATAAATAATTATTGTTTATTAAAATAACTTTTTTTATTAGTAATTAATTATGATTAATTTATGTTTTTTTCTTATCAATACAGATTTAATTTTACAAGTGGATTGATAAACTATCAGAGTCCAAATATGCATCATTTGTATAGTTTCTGTTTCCCTCTTGATTGATAAGCTCCAAATTCCTCTATAAAAATAAAAATAAAAAAATTACAACAATATTTGTTTTTAGGTTATTGTTTATAAAATTTTATATATATGTGTGTGTATATGTTTATACATAAAGTATAATATCATCTTTCCAAGATGTTCAGTACTCTTTTTTTTTTTTTTTTTGCAGTGCTTATATTAAATAAATTTCAAAAAATTAATTTCTTTGCATTTTTTACAATGCATTTTCTTCAAATATCCAACAGTTTTAATTGCCTGATAATCTTCTTTAGCATAATATACATTATAAGTAGATCTATAAATACATGTAATATGTATATACAAATGCATAATACATATATCTAAAAAACCCAAACAAAGCAAATAAATGCGTAATTACCTCTCATACTATCAAATTAAGTTTATTGTATACATTAGTATAAAACATTTTAATACATTTGTATTTTAGAGCTATGAAAAAACTACTGACAATTGAAATTTAGAAAACTGAATGAAAAGCAATGGGAAAATAGCAAAGAAAAATTAATTTTTTAGAGATTTATTTAATCTAGACTATCTTGTCTCAAATTTTGGATGTATCTTCAGATAATATGAGTTCAGTATATTTTAACTATGTAATTTATTTTAATAACTTTATTTAAACTGAAAATTAATTCATGAGTTAGAGAAATACTGGCAGACTTCACTCATAAAAGATATTCAAAGTTTTTGCTGAATACCAATCGATAGCATGTGAAGTATATTAACAAGTCTTTCAAAAGAAAGTAGGATACACTTTTTTACTGAGAGAAATTAAAATACATTAAAAATGTTTGGAAGACTATAACATATGAATAAGTAAAAACAATGTTTTCTTGAATTAAGTAAAAAGGACAACAAACAGTGGGTAAAAAAGAGTCCCATTTATTTCTAATATATTTTTATACAGTAAATGTGTAAAGAATATAAAAGTTTTTCCCCAAACCACACTTTTCTTTATTTTGCTAAAATTCTTTTAAAATTAAAAAAAAAGATTTTTTATAAAAAGTGTTTAAAGGGGTTTGGATAAATTATATTATAGGTATATTAATATAAGTGAAAAAAGAGGATAAAGATTAGAGATATGGAAAAGATTACAAATAAAGAAATAGCCTGGCTTATATAAAAATAAATATTATAAAAAAAATGCATGGTAACACTAAAACAAAGTTTATTAATACTTGGTTCAAAGTTAAAGATGAAGATACTAGGGAATGGGAAGCAAATTGAAATAAGGATTTCATCTATAGATGTAGTTTATATGTAGATGAGAGAAAGAGCATTGAATACTCATTATCGGAGCATAGAATTTTGAAAAGTATCAGGATAAAATGTATGGAGAATAGAAAAAAATTAATGATAAAGGGTGTGAAAGAAATAAAGTTTTGTATAGGTGAATTTTGATTAGATCTGGTTCAGATAATGTCAAATTCAATGATGATATAAGAGGGAAAAAAAAAAAAAAAAAAAAAAAAAAAAAAAAAAAAAAAAAAAAAAAAAAAAAAAAAAAAAAAAAAAAAAAAAAAAAAAAAAAAAAAAAAAAAAAAAAAGAATTAATAAAAAAATAGAATAGTGAAACCAACCAAATAGCTTTTTATTAAAATGGGATAGAAGAAAAAAAGAAATAAATCAATGCTGGAGAATGATTGGGCAACAAGAAGTAAAAAGTAGATGATTTTTGATGTATTATATAATTATTTTTAGAGAAAGGAAATATTTAATTTGGCTAAAAAAAAGATTCTGTGTAAATATCATATATACAATAACTTCTCTGACTTCATTTAAAAATATTGGCATTTCACATCGCAATGCAACTACCCATAATACATTTCTGACGAAAACAATAATTTTATCGGTACCAAAGCTTTTCTCTTTGTTTTTTATATATAAAACTGATAGCGATTGATTACTTATTAATTAGTTTCCTCTAATGTTCCTGCTACCGAAAGAATTCACATTTTTTCTTCACACCGATTTACTGTGATAAATTTCCTTTTTTAAATCTACTAAAGAATTTATTAATTTATAAAAAAAATTAAATAATTGCAAATTTTGGAAGAAAAAATTAATTTAAAAGCAATAAATGTCAACTCACTCAAGATTTTTCTTATATGGAATTTATATTACTGTTATATTTATTTGTTTTTTAAATAAATAAATAAAATTAATAAGACATTTATGAAATAGATATAAATTTGAAATAGGAAGTTAATACTTGAGTTATTAGATAAAATGAAGGTAAGAATTTTTTTTATATTTAGGATGCATCAAAGAGTGGTCTATCAATATTTAGCTTAATATCATAAAGTGTAATTGGAAATTAGTCCTGGAAGAGATAAGTTGTCATGTTGGATAACGAACAATATAAAAGTTTCATTTGTTGTATTTTATTAGAGAGTTTGATAATAAGACCAGAGGAAAATTGAGTGTGAAATCAGAAAACAAATTAATGATTTTATAATTATTGTATTAATATCTTGTTATTGCAAGGTAAAGAGAGCGATCAAATGGTAAATAACTGCTTCAGCTTCACCTATTTATGTAGAAAGTAGGTTGAAGTAAAGAAGGGGGTTCCCTCTTTTATTCCAAAATGTAAGCTTGTGATTAAGACCTGTAGAAGTCCCTATTATCACATTTTTATGTGCACATTCTTGAGATTACAGCCTTAGTAAATATTACTAATGAGATTATTTTAGTTGAGAAATAAAACACTAATCCATATTTTAAATCTTCTTATATTTTGCAGCTTAATTTATAAGAGGTAATAAGTGGAAATTAAATGCATAAAAAAAGGATGATTATTTAATAAATACACATGATTTTGTTATATAAGAAATAAAGTTAAAGATCACAACAACACCATATTGTATGAGCAGGGAATTTTTATTTTAATTTTAAATATCTCATTGTAATTAAGGGAAATAGAAATGTTCAAATGTGTATTGATGTTACTGTATTATATTATTATAATTATGCACTCTTTTGCATATATTAGTGAAGCTGTAGTTCTTTAATATTTAAGATTTTATAAGCTTAGTGCTTTCGGATGTAACTTTGTATATAAAATGTTACTAATATTGTTATTTATTAAGTTATTTAGTAGTTTAAAATAATTGTTGAAAAATCTTGTAAATAATATTATTAAAGTTAATGTTTTAAAAGTTAAACTAAGTATCTAGAGTTGCATTTCTTTTGTTAGAGTCATCATCACTACACCATCTTCAAAGAGTCTTAATTATAATGTATACATGAACCAAAGCATACAGTTTGAAAGGTTGAATAAGAAATTAATGCAGTGCCAGATAATTCACACCAATCATTTGAGAAAACATTTCTTAAAAGAGATCTTAAATTATTGCAAACTGCCTTGATCACATAAGTCATTGATAAAATATATTGCAAATTTATTCCAGTATGTTTATTTATAGGAAATCAGAGTATTAATTAGTTATTATTTAGAGTTATAAATTATAATTAAAATTTTGATAATGATAATTATTTATTATTAAGTAGTAGAGAACATAAAGATAAAGTAGTAATATAATTTTAATTATAGATTAAGGTTATAAGTCTTTTCTTCATTAAGAAACTATCTATAGAGCTAAATAAAATCCCTCTTGATATATTATAGGTGGAATAAATAGCTAATTAAAAATCAATGATAATCCTGAGATCTCTTTAGTATAATATTATTATGGTTATTCTTAATTATAATTCTATAAAGGTAATAATAATAAAAGATTAATATACAATGGCATGACAATATAACTTATTAATTAGGTTAACTTAAATTTAATAATTATAGATGTTTTATTATATTTACTTAAGTATTATTGTTACTCATGGGAATATTTAGATACTTAAAAAGGAGGAATGTCTTGGTATTCTTATGCCATTGAACAGATACTTCAATATTTGTTTAATGTTAAAGGGTATATAATCTTGTTGATGGGATAAGTGAGTCTCATAATTGTTAATATGAATTAAACATAGTTTAGTAATAAATAAGAGTATCAAATTGTACTAGATAAGATAACAGTATTGCTAATTTAGGGTTTTGTCATGTTTTCTAGGGGGTCATCGTCTTATTGGCAGGGTACAATATATATATATATATTTGATATATATAGTTGGTTCTGGATTCAAACCTGTATTAGTAAAAAAATATATATCATTACATAATTGACTATGAAGGTTTTTACCATATGATATGTTGTAATTATAAATTTATTTAATGCACATTGATTATGTAAGTAATATTTACTAAGGCAATAAACCTCAAGAGTGTGCGCTTAAAAATGTGAAGGTAGGGACCTCTACAGATCTTAACCACAAGCTTACATTTTGACAGAAAAGAGAGGAACCCTTCTTTACTTCAACCTACTTTCTATATAAATAGGTGAAGCTGAAGTGGTTATATCTGAGAGCATGAAGCTATTCAATACTTCACTGATTAAGTCCACAATTCCTATTACTAATTAGTACTCATGGAATCTTTCGATTTATAATGAGTCAATGGAACGATCTTATAGTTAAAAATCTATTACGATAATTTAAAGTTGTAATTATAAATTTATTTAACACACATTGATTATGTAAGTAATATTTACTAAGGCAATAAACCTCAAGAATGTGCACTTAAAAGTGTAAGCTTGTTAAGACCTGTAGAGGTCCCTACCTTCACATTTTTAAGCACACACTCTTGAGGTTTATTGCCTTAGTAAATATTACTTACATAATCAATGTGCGTTAAATAAATTTACAATTACAACTTTAAATTATCATAATAGATTTTTAACTATAAGATCATTCCATTGACTCATTATAAATCGAAAGATTTCATGAGTACTAATTGGTAATAGGAATTGTGGACTTAATCAATGAAGTATTGAATAGCTTCACGCTCTCAGATTTAACCGCTTCAGCTTCACCTATTTATATAGAAAGTAGATTGAAGTAAAGAAGGGTTCCCCTCTTTTCTTCCAAAGCGTAAGCTTGTGGTTAAGACCTGTAGAGGTTCCTACCTTCACATTTTTAAGTGCACACTCTTGAGGTTTATTGCCTTAGTAAGTATTACATATATGTTGTATATTTTTATTAAATTTGACTTGAAGAAGTCTATTTGTTAATAGATGAAACCATGATTGTGGAAAATTTTTAGTAAAATGTTTTTTTTTTATGAGTGTTGTAATGTTATAATTCATTTAATAACTTTACAAACAATTATTCTGCTCATTGATGCTTCAACTTTTTCTCACTTAATAATTTATTCAACAGAAAAGATGGTAACCAGATGTATAAGTTCCTATGAAAGATCAGTTAAGTATTTACTAAATTAACTGGATGACTGGCTAATCTGAGAACAAGGCAGTTACTTAAAAATGTGAAATTTATTTTAGAATGTATTAACTATCCAAACAATTTCAAACTCTACTTCATAATTCCAATTTCAGTCATGTGACTGATTAGATGATGCATTAATCAGTATAATAAATGGTCTTAAAAAGTCTTCTAATTTACATTAAAAAAAACTCAGGAAAGAAAAAAATATCAAGATATATTCTGAAAATCTACAGTGACTTTTAATTCACTCATTTCAATGGATATTTAAAAATTTGATTTAGAAAAAAAAAATGTCTCCCACTTTTTCAAGTCTGAACTACTTTAGAACTTTTAGAAATGAGTAACATCTAAAACTGTTCTTAGGCATTTCTCAACAGACTTTTGTATAAAATTTACAATCATCATTTAAATTTTTGTAATAAATTTTTGGATAGCTTAATATCCTCAGATCTTATAGATTATTTATAAATATTAATGTACTCATCATCAACCATCTTCCAAAGAGTTTCACATGCCATTTCAAACCATTTCCTTCAAAGCCATACAAGTATTTAATGTTTTAAAGACTCATAACTAGTTTTGTCATTAAAATATTTAATAAATTTCCTTTATTTGTTTTCTTCATCAATGCTCATACTTATTTTGTAGACTGACCAACTCTTGATTTGTGAATAGTTTAGTATTTTTTTTTTTAGTTTTACTCTCTAAATAACGAAATATTTAAATAACTTATGTTTTTTATAGGAACTAAAAGTTCCAATTAGAATGAATCAAATTGATTATATTATTGACATCTGGTGATAGAAAGTTCAATTTTAAAATCCAAAACATGTTCAGGAACATATTTTGAGAATAATCCTAAAAATGTTGACCATATCTATGAATCCCCAGAAAGTTGGAAAAAATTGAAGTTTCATTGAATCTAAATTGTGTGTAAAACATATAGATGCAGTAACAATTCCATCATAAAATTCAAAATTTTTTACCTTTGTTTTTGATAAATTTTCATTATTCCTCCAAATACAATATACTTAGTTCAACTGTTTAACTTGTTGTTTTTTTTTATTCGTTCACTTGATTTCTTTTTACTAACACTTTTAAATTATTTTTTTTCATTTAAAACTTACACCTCAAAAGTCCCTCTGTCCAAGATTAATATTATACCATATACCTATTTCAAAGGCAATAATAATATAGTGTATACAAAGAAAGATTGAAAATAATAAATATTTTTTTCTTTTGAATATAATGGTTATCTTTGACAAGAATGATTAGTACAGAAAATGCATAGTTGTATTTAATATTTTTAATGTTTTTTTCTGATTATACAATATTGCAATTAATTTCTTACATTTCCGTGGTAAAATTATTATAGTTATATATAATTACTTTATATCTTACCTGAGAACTAAACTTTTGTGCACAAATAACAGCATCAGTTAATGTTAAAAATATATGGTCTTTTGGAAGAATTTTAAAAAAGTTTGATTCATAAAAAAGAGAATACAGATACACGTTGCAATTGGCCAAAAATATACTAATATCTATAGACTCATAATCTTCTATTACCTAAAAACAAAAATATATACATATATATAATATCAAATATAATGAAATGTAATGAAACAGAGTATTGGGAATTAACTCCACACTTTTCAGTATACCAATATATAAATAAGTATTGAAAAGGAAAAATGGATAGGATGTGTGGTATGTTTACATAAATTGTTCTACCTCATGTTAATATTGCATTTAATATAGCATCAAATATAAATAGGTTACTTATTAATGGAAAGGATATTGTTGATAATTGTTGGCACAAACATTAATATTATGTGATTTTAATAAGTCTTTAATTTAAAAAACTTATTTGAAAATTTCTCTCAAAATGTCAATCATATTGTAATGTAGCTAAAGCTATTATTTATTTATTTATTTATTTATTGATATATTGAAAATTGTAAAGTTAATATCAATGTTTTGTTTTATATATATACTGAATTATACCAAACAGTTCAACATTTTAAAATAATGATTTGGACAACTATAAAACAAGTTTTGTGGAAGATAACTGAGTTAGGGCTAAAATCCTGCAGTATTAATTGTTTTATATATACATGATGTAATAGAAAACAGTTACATTAGCTGCTTATTACAAATATTCTTATGTGCATTAGTAACTAACACAATAACACTTAATTCTTTTGGTTTATAATATTAAATAAGAGCATTTCTCTTTTCTAAATCTATTTTGAACTTGTATAATCACTGATTACCAGAAATGGTGATCATATGATGATTACCAGATGGTGATACACTTTAATTTTCACACTTGGACTAGTTTCTGGCTTTTGCTTTTTTATCATTGAAGTCATGTAATTCAGAACTGGAACCAATACAGTTATGCATCTAGCAGACATCTTGAGTTTTTTTCATTATCAAGATATTAAATAATAAATAATATAAGCAAAAACATTAAAAGAGTTTTGTTATTGTCTTATGTAATGAATTTAAACACAGTTTTGTAAAATAATAACTTTTTTATACTTTAAAATAAAAAATATTAAGTTATTTCTAAAAATATTACCACGATGATTCGGTATTGTAGAGGAGTAGTATTTTAAGTTCTAACATAGATAACTAATAGTTTGTGGTAGGTTCATTTTTTATGGTATTTTCAAAGCTGGATAATATTTAAGCTTTATTTAAGGATAACTGACAATTGCATAATCATCTTGGTTCCAGTTTAAAATTTCAAATTCGCAAAAATAAAAGTAAAAACAAGAAAAAAAAATTGGGGATAAAATTTGAAATGTTAATATTACTATCTGGTAAGTATTAAAGTTTAAAATAGTGGAAAATGTGTATTCATTGTGTATTGAAAATATTTATAGCTGCATTAAAAAACTGGCAATATATATGTGTGTGTGTAAAAAAAGCAATTTTTTCCACACAATAATTCAATCTATTTCACGCTCTAATAATCAATTGATACCAAAAGGTTATGCATCATAATCCTTATGCAATGCTTACCTATTCAATATCCTCAGACTAGTTATTCACTTATGGCTTTCATCAATGAGGAACCTTGGATCTGGGACCAGTGCACCTGAATCTTTGGATCTAATATACCATTCCAGCCCCCCATTTTGTATCTTTTTGGTTAACTATAAAATTATTAGTCCAAATCAAAAACTTAATATTTTCAATTCAAGATAATTCACCTGTAAAATCTAATTCAGTATCTCCATATATTTTGGGGTCTCTGCTTTATTAATAACCTTATTAACAATAATTCTTTGATTAGAATTGGTATTAAACATTAAAACATCACATCACCTGATCACTTTTTTATATTTACACAAGCTGTTAAACAATAGCGAGAAAAAGATAGGTGCTGGAGGGATACATTATATCCAAATATCTAGGTGCACTGCTTCCAGATTCAATGATCCGCACTAATGAAAACAATAAACTTGAAACTAGTCTGGAGATATTGGATATGTTGACACTGACCAGGGATTATGATGCACAACCATCTAGCATCTACTGATTACTAGAGCTTGTACTAAGTGGCACTATTGTATGGAAAAAATTGCTACTCTTTTAACACCTTATGTGGACATATTGTGAAAACATATTTATTTGCTATTTTCTTGGATATGTGAAAATATAATAGCTTATTATTTAGATGACATTTTTTGGGAATTAAACTTGTTAGGTTAGAATTTGAAGGAATTGGATATCTGAATGAGATACATTATCATCATTATTATTTATATAATAAATAAAAAGTTAATGACCTTCCATGAATTTTTCTTGACATCAGGTCTATCAATATTATAAATAACATATTTTATATATTACTCCAGCTCTGGACTTTATCCAGAGTGGTAAGAAGTCTATCTGTTTAATGACCAAGTAAAATATTATATATTTAAATCATAGTAAAATATTATAATAATATAGATTTTCCTTTTATAAACAAATAACCAATTTTAATTAAAATGCATTCCAAAACAACTTAATGTCACCAAACTATCAATATTAATGCTAAAAAAACTGGCTTAAATAAAGAAAATGCAATATTATTAATACAGTATAAACTTGCATGGATAAATCATCTACAGATTAATTATAGACAATATCATAATTGAATTAAATTTCTTAATAACTATACTTTCATATGTAATAATCTTGAATCTGAATATGGTTAGAATGCCTATGGACTAAATTATTCTTTTACAAAATAAGGCATTGTATTAATGAAATATTATACATTTCAAATATTATTAGATTTAGTAAACTTTAATGAATTCATTCTTTTAAATTTTATATACTATCCTATAGGTGTGTATGTGCATAACACACACACACATATATATATATAAATAAGAGTTAATAAAATAAAAACTCTGATATAATTACAAAATAAAAGATACTGAGTAAAAAAGTAAAAGCTTTGAAGTAAAAGTAATAATTATAAATGTATGACAGAAATTTATATTGTATTCTGAAAGGTTTAAAATTAATGCAGAAAATATTCTCATCCCAAACAGAGGGTCAAAGCAGAATATATTCTTGGATTTTGATTAGCAATTGAAGGTGCTAAAATATACTTTTTTTAAAAAAAAAAAAAAAACCTAAATGGTTTTTACCTCAAGAAATCATGTGAGATTCAAGAAATATTATCTGACAGGAAGTACTTTGCTCCAAAAACTTAATATATTGCTATTTAGTTCATTATCTTCTTTCCTGCTCTAAATTAAGATAGGCAAGTAATAGCAAATCATCTCTCAATGATAGTCATTTGTTGATTATAATACTTTACTGCTTAATCACTTGACTTTGGACAAAGATTTTATCACATAAACATTGTAAATTAGAAATTAAAGACTTTTCCAAATTTATCTAAGAGTGAACAGTAGTTAATAATGATGATTATTTTTACACTATTATACAGTGTAATTTTAAGCATAAGATTAAATAAATTGTATTAAAAGTTACAAGCAGTGATATATATATATGGCTAATACAGATAATCAGAGTAGTGTTGTTTCTTTGATCAGAATACCTTATTACTAAGTCAGAGAAACTCTTATAGAGTTGAAAACTTAAGATTTTATAGAGTGTAAGATTATATACGTGTGAGTATGTGTAATAAATCTAATGATAAATTAAATTATTTAAAGCAGTAGCAACCCTCTCCATAAAGCAGGATAAGCAATAGTAATTGATGGATGTTACTACTGTATGGAGAGGGTTGTTATTGCTTTAACAGCTTATGTAAGCATAAGAAATAGTGATTATATGATGTTTTAGAGCATTTAAAACAGAACTCTTTGAATTAAACTTTGAAAAAATACTTTACAATAGTTAAATTTCTTACCAAATGCACTTTCAATGTTTTCACAACATAATCACGGCACAATAATGACTGTTAATTATGTGTATAGATTTTATATATAGTTAATATTCAAATTCTAGTACAGTACTTTTTAATTTTCAATACTACCAAAGCATTGATTCATGGACTTTTTTCTCAATGAAACATACTTCTTTGACCCCCCATATCACTTCTCTCTTCACAAAAACTTGACTTCATCTTCACCCCATGTTTTGGAAATATACAAGTAAATGTGAGAATTGTTTAGACCTGTTATAAAGGTTTTGATGCTACATAATTTAGTGCCTACATTTGTTATGATCTCATAATGTATTTGAAAATGAAGTAAGATAATAATTTAGGTTTTTACTAAAAATGATTGATGTGGATAGAAACATATATTCATTTATGTAATAAATTGTTTTTCTCTTCACTAGTGAAAATTGTAATTATAAATATGCGAAAAACGTCGCATATTTATAATATATTCATTATATACATATAAAATAAATGTATTCATTCACAACAATCACATTTTAGTAAAATATTTGAATTATTATTATTAATCGACTTTTATTATATTTTATGTAATACTTCAATTTTAATAAAGTTTAAAATATCAATAATATATAGTTTTAAGTATTTAAGTCATTCTTATATTTTAGAATTTTGTAATTAACGTATAATCTTTTGCAGCTCTCAATATTGAAGCAACTTGCTATACGTTCCCACAATGCATTTCATCTAACTATTCACATTTCATATACTGAAATCGTAAATACTTGTGTTCAATAGCAATAAATCTATTTTTTTAAAAGACAAAAAATCTTAATGTTTTCTGTCTGCTATTTATGCTGGCGATCTTTCTAGAGTAATGAGACAAAAATATTTATCATATACTGTACGTCATATCTGAGAGGAAAAAGCATAATTTTACAACAATATACTATCACCAGTCATCATTAGATTATCTTTTTTTATATATTCCTCATCGCTTTGAATTTATAATTCAATTCCCTTTTTTTAAAAAAAAAACTTTTCTGCCTTTAATTAATAACTTTTTTAATTTTTATATTTCTTAACTTCTTCCAATTGATTTTTTAAAATATTTTATTCACTTTTATTTCTTAATTGATTTAAAACTTTTTTCTATGCGTGTTGCATTCTAGACAAAACATATATCACGCTATGAATTTAACTTTAATTACTACAGAATAATTTAAAAAAAAAATAATTTAAGTATCTGTTTTCCTTGGGCTAGGGAACATTTTACTTGTTTTAATTTTACAATTATAAACCAGTTTTCAAAATTATCATTAATATAAACCTATTTCCTAGTCTTAGCTAGAAAGTTAACAAAGATAAAAACAAATTCTCTCTACTAGTGAGTAATTCCTTCCTCTATTCCTCTACAGTGGAAGAAGGATTATTGAAGAGGCTTGTAATAAGCTACTTAAAGATTGTTTTACTTTTATCTTTATATATACATAATTTTAAGATAATATTAAAGCATGTTTGTATCTGAAACAAAAATAAAACATACTTGTATTAATGCATTTAATCCCATAACGTCAACTGCGTAAAAATAGGAGCAATCAATAATTATGTGATGAACAGATGGAGGATGGAATTTATTATACATCTAAAAGAAAAAAAGAGATTAAAAAAAACACAAACATTAAAATGACTTTTAATTTTTATTATGTGCATGTTCAGAAAAAAAATTATGAAAAGAATTTAATTAATGCAAAAGTTATGAATAATATTCGAAAAACTCTTTCAATTTCAAACATTCAAAATTATGAACAAATGATGACTGTCAAATCAGTTAATTTCAGAATAGGAATAAAATAAATTCATGTCATTTTAAAGTTTGCACTAAAATAATTATTACATTTTAAAAAATGTTTAAGAGAACTTACTTAAAAGTTTAAAAGTAATATTGTAAGAAATTTAACACAAGAACCCTGCTCCAATTCTTCAAAATGTTTAAATAAAAGGAGAAAAATAAAATAATTAAATAAAATATAAATACGCACACGCACTTATACATCATATATTTGATTGCTTCTTAATGATGTGAAAAGTTTATTAAAATTTAATGAAGTACTGCAATCTAAATATTATGATACATTACTGGAATAAATTTTGGTTAAGAAAATGATAAACTTTCGTCAATGACATTGCCTAGTTACTCAAACCTTTATCATATATATGCAAAACAAAAACATCACATGACTTTTCTCAGCTTAAAATATACTAGTAAGAACATTTACATTTGCCCTATTCTGTATAATCATTGGAAATCCAGTGGTTTCATTATAATATCCTCATCTCCAGACTGGTTTTTGGTCTCGGTCACGGCAAGGTATTAGGATTCGAAGCTAAAGCTAATACACTTATGCATATATCAATATATTTTAATCCTTTATATTATTCAAGCTAAAAACATGAGTAAAAAAAGTTCTAAAGTTTTGAATTCATACCAACTCATTTGTGTATTTATAAAGATCTTATATCAGATCAGTAACTATAAATTTTAATGAACTCAAGTATATGAAACTATAGTCCTCTTCTAGCCTTAGGCTAAAAGGTTAGTACCAAAAAAAACCATCATATGATTTCCTCATTTTCAAGAGCAATTATCTTTATTCTACACCAAAGTTACTTACTATAAACTTGAATAATCATTGAATATGAAATGGTAGTGCTATAATATTTATAGCTCTAGATTGATTTTTGGCCTTTGCCTTTATCAGTGAAAATTTAGAATTCAAAGCTGAAATTAATTCACTTACATATTTTGCAGTCACCTTTAATCATTTTATACTATTCATCAGTCATTATGAGCCAAAAATGCATTCCCAAACAAACAATCATACACTTATGCATATATAGATATTGAAACGTTTTTCACTTTTTGATAGGTCTGGTAGGCCTTTTTTTTTTTTTTTACACACTATGAAGTGAAAGTCAATCAAGCTACGAAGACGGAAAATATAAATATTTCGTTCATATTTTTAAAAAAACATAGCTATATTTCCTGATTAACTGGCCTACTAATTATTACAAAAGGAATTGCCACAAAGTTAGTTTTAATTTATAAGAGGACGCCATAGTCAATAGACTCCTAACTTCTTCATATCCCATAGTTTTATTTTTTTAGAGAATATTATTCCCGGGGCTTAATCAACAAATATTGGCAAAGGTAAATTATATGCTCAAATCCTAATAAAATAACATTAATAAATTTAATAACTATTATTAATAATGCACAATGAATAGTTTATATTAGAAATAAATTCTAACAAATTAAAATATTAAAAACACAAATTATTAATAAGTTGGAAAGAATATACATATGCTAATCCAGACATTAATCAATTAGTTAAAAACAGTTTAACAATTACAGTTCGCTTCCAAATTTCTTCTAGAAAGCTCTTTAAAATGGAAGTCTCTTGAATGAGAAAATTAATGTTTCTATCATTTCAGGATTATATTATAAGCTTAATTTAGTCACAATCAGGAATAGTTAATCTTAGTTTACAGGTAAGTTTAGCAAATTTCCATAGATGATTGATTACCATGCATAGTTTTTCATGAGGTAGAATGAGCTCGTGGTCATTGGTTTTAAACTTGTGTTTTGGTCCATCCTAAAGACTAGTCACAAAAGCTTTTCTGGGGTTGATGGTCTTCATGATGAATGACATCAAAAGCTACAGTACACCCAGCATGAAGAATTATTTCAACATAGAGTGGTCTGGATCTTTCATGATCCAGGATCAGCCAAAAAGAAAACAGACAAGACCTAATCCAACTGGTTTCTTCCTTTTATATTCCTGGTTCAGTTTGCAGACTTATGCACATACTTTTGTCTTCATGACCATTCGGTTTATAATCTTATACATTTATTTTGTATTTTTCTGTTACAAGTTCTCCTTTTTATAAAGTCTTTCTGCCATCTTTAATTAACTTCCAAAAAGGTTTTACTGATTGTAATCTGCATGTGGAATTCTCTTTCCTTTAGTTTATCTGGATTAGTAATCTGCGTGTCTTTTATTGTTTCCAATTTTAACTTTTATCTTTAATTACATAAAAAAAATATAAATGAAAAATGTAACTTTTCATTGTATGTTTTTTTTTTTTAAAAAAAAAATTACACAAATTAAAAAAATTTTTTAATTGCATCTTTTAATAAAATCACTAAATTTACTTTTTCTTTTAGCTTTTACCAAATGCCAATACATTTGTTACCATATATAAATAAACAGTACCGGTAAGTTTAGCAAATTTCTGTAGATGTTTGAGAGGTAAAATGAGCTCATGGCCATTAATATTAAACTTTTTGTGCTCTGTTCTAAAGGCTCGTCATGCAAGCTTTTCTGGGGTTCCACATCTTCATGATGAACGATGTCAAAAGCTTCAGTCCACTCCAGAATGACTAATTATTTTAGCATAGAGTGATCCTGCATCTTTTTGTGATCCAGAACCAACCAAAAGAAAAACAGACAAGACCTGATCCAACTGGTTGCTTCCTTTTATATTCCTAGTCCAGTTTTCAGACTTTTTGCACATACTTTTTTTCTTTATGACCCTTTGGTTTATAATCTTATACAGTTATTTTATATTTTTCGGTTACAAAGTTTGCCTTTTTATAAAGTCTTTCTGCCTTCTATAATTAGCTTCCAAAAAGTTTTACTGATTGTAATCTGTGTGTGAAATTCTCTTTCTTTTAATTTATCTGGATTAGTAATCTGCATGACTTTTATTCTTTCCAATTTTAACTTCTATTTTTAATTACATAAAAAAAATATGAATGAAAAATGTAACTTTCATTGTACATTTTAAAAATAAATAAATTACATAAACCAAAAAAAAATGTATTTGCTTCTTTTAATAAGATCACTAAATTTATTTTTTTTTTTAATTTTACTAAATGGCAATATATTTGTACCATATATAAATAAATGGTATAATATATATACAAAAAAATTATAAAAAAATGATATAACAATAACAAAAATATCTGATTTTCCATTTCTTTTCTCTCAACTTCAATAATCATAAACAATTATTTTGCCACAAATTGATTTTAGCTGGTATAAATGATACAAATAATAGTAATATTATTTTCATTTATTTTTTAAAGCCAATAATATAAACGATTAGAAATATTTTAATTATTTATGGGAAATATATAGACACTCAAATTTGTAAAGGATCTGTTAAATAATCTTAAAATTATTATTAATACTTTTAAAATAAATTTTATTAATATTTTTAAAGAAAAATTATTGTTATTAATCTTTTTCAAGTGTACTTCAGTTCTAAATCGGAGTTTTACATCTTATTTGTTTACAAGTTGTTCTGCTTTCTATTGATTTGTATTAGCTAATCATTTGTTTTTGACCTGTTCAATGATTAGTTTTAGAATTAATAAATCTATATTTTACTTTTTTTTTGTACCTAAATGTCAGGTAAAATCAGACAATAAGAACAGCTTTACGTTTAGACATTCATACATAGTTGCAATTTTTTACATTTAGTTTGTCAATATATCTGATGCACTTTTATTTATTTTAAAAGTTTTTTTATATATATTTAAAATGCATTTTAATTTATTTCAGCGATTTCTTTTACTAAATATAAATTATAGTTTGATTTTATAATGATTAATAATTTTTTTTAAAATATTAAAAACAAATATATTAGGACTGATTTTTTTTCATTAACAATAAAAAAGTTTAGACATTTTTTTCCATATATATATATATATATATATATATATATATATATATATATATATATATATATATATATATATATATATATATATATATATATATATTGTACCCTTACTTCTCGATGTATAATATAGTTTGAAATACGACTAGCTCAATTAAATTATAATGCTTAATTAAAATTTGCATATCTATCTTTAATATACTTTTATATTATCATATTCTAATTAAATTTATTATCAATTATCAAAATCAATATATTTCTATAGTATGTACTAATTAAATAAGTATTTATTAAAATCATGAGACTGTGAAGTAAAGTTACAAAGCAATAAGTAGATTTACATTGAGTCAATATCTCCCAAGACATTGTCTCAATGGCATAAGAATACTATTACCTCCTTATTAACTTACTACTACATCTACAGCATTCTTATGGCTTTTAAATAAAATAAACTATCTTTAATAATAATAAAATAAATAAATCTTAACTTTTAATTTTTTAAAATATAATTAAATAATCTCAGGTTCTTCTAATTATCTTAAAGTAATGATAACTCATGTAAATAAGTATGATAAGGGATTTTATATCAAACCTAAATACACCTAACTTATTCTAATAATAATAATACTCAATACTAATCTTAGGGTATAACTTAATCTTATCTATTTCTGTCATATCATCAATCATTAAATAAATAATCATATGTATATCTTTTATTTTCATATAGCATCTTAATTTTAGAATAGATCAAAATCTTACAACTTAATAATCTGTGGCAATAAATAATATTGTACTCTTATATTATGCATTATAATTACTCTATGACCATTGTAATATAATGTAATAATGTCAATCAATTCTCATAAATGATAATCAGGAAAATATTGTATTTATTTCTAAAATAATATTAATAAATTCACATTGTGCAAATATTATGTTTGTTCAAATTATCTGCTGTCAAATGCTGTGGTGCAAAATAATGAACTCGACACACTTTTAAAACAAATTAAACAAATTTATTTACATTAACTTCAACTAAGAATTTATTTACAATATTTACAGTTCAAAATTAGGAAAACAAAGAAAATAAAAATAAGAAAATAATAATACAATATGTTTACACTGTTATTAACTCATACTCCTAATAAGTAATTATACATTCTTTAAAATGCTGTACTAATAACATTGAAGTATGTTTTCAAAACTTAGACTTTAAACAAATATCAGTGAACTTTAATTATTACACAGAAAAATTTATGTAAACAATGTTTATATAGCATATGTAAACAATTAAACTTTACTAATTAAATTGCTACATCACTTAAATATTACTGTTACTTATTTCATCATGTACTAGTATGTGTTTACTTTACTATCAGCATTACTTTAATAGCATAATATAGAAACTAATGTATCTTTATAATGTAATAACAAAGAATTGATTATAATTTTATATTTCACTTATTGCAATTCATGCTACATGTTTTATCAAATATGCATTACATATATGTACTGTTAAAATAATAATATTTAAATTATTCATCAATTTCAAATTCATAAAGCACTATATTAGATAAATTCTATGATTCTTTTCTGTGTGAAATTATTACTTTACTTTATGTGTTATTCTACTCCTTCTTAATAAACTTTTATCTACAAAACATCCTCTAAAACTTATTTAAAATTCCGGGAAAACAACCTTCAACTTTAAATAAATACTAATTATCCAAACTATTTATACTACGTCATCTATATTCAGTAAACCTTTAATTCAAACATAAACTTCTACATAAAACTTAACTTAATTTATCCAATAAAATAAAAATAAAATATAGACTTTGAGATCTCTTCCTAACTTGAAATAAAATAATTACTTGTATGAATAATAAATATAATTCTAATACTCCAACATAATAATAATAAAAATAAAAATCAAAATTTATTTACGAAAGAATCATATAATTATTTCTAAGCTTCTTATGTAATGTTGTATCATATTTATATCATAAATTCAAATTATGCATATTTAAATAAAACTGTTACTGCCAATATAATGTGTGTGTATTTTTAAAATATTCATACATCCATTCAACAATAACATATCATTTGGTTGATCTAAAGAAAACATATTAAATACATTAAAATTATTATTATTATACAATTTTTACCATCAATAATGATTTAATGTACAGTCCATCTTCCAATATTCTTCGGAATTACAGCTTCATAAAATAATTCACATTTACACTCACGATCATTCTTTAACATATTACGTGTTATATTAATTATAAGATAAACTTATGCAATTAATCATTATATTATTTTTAGTTATTATTTTAAGAAATGTACCTATCTTATTTTTAATAGATCACTAATATTTAAATTTTATGTTAGATAAATAAAACAGAATTCATATTACGTAACTCCAGCGATGTCTTCTTTTTCACCATAATAGTTCTTTAATCCTAGGCACATATTCACTAGAACACCATTTCCTGTTTCCGGTCCATCACGTGTTTTTTTAAAAGTTTATGAAAAACGAAAACGTTCTTTTAAAACAAAATAAAAGTTAATTCTTCCATAAGAAATAAAATAAAATTAAAATAGTTTATAGGATCCTGATTTAGTTCTTTCTAGAATATTATTCAAAGTTATTATTTTAAATTAGTCTATAGTTTATGAAAAATTATCATTTAATTATTTTAAATTGACTGGGACGTCCACATATTACTTGCGCATTTCTTAACAAAATATCCAGGTAAGAATAAGCTTCTTCATCTAAAACGACCAGCGTTTAAATTATTTCAATATAATAATTTTTATTATATTAAGATTTCTAGCTAAATATATTTTCAATTGATTTGCCTTTAAAATCATCAACATTCAGTCTTTTAAACATAAAGACTTAACAAGGCAAGTATTTATAAAACTACTTTTATTTCTAATATCTTTACTCAAGATATACATTTAAATTTATAGCTTGCAAAAATACTTTCTTTACACAAAAGTATTTATTCTTTAAAATATCTATTTTCTAATAGGCAATAGTAATTAGCTTTTAAAATTATATACTGTCCAAAATACTACTTTTCTCCATCTCGTAATTTTCCGAACTAATCCAGCGTTTGTCATACTTCTAGTATAAAGTTTCCGATATATTTTCACTATATATGATGTTCCCATGACTATTTGCTTGTAAATTGAGCTCAATAGAGACGACCGATAGGGAAAAAATTAAATTAACACTGCATGTCTATCATTTAAAACTTTTATAACTTATTTACAATGACACTCTTATAATTTTAAAAAATGATTTTAAAAGCGTCTATAAAATTTACTTAGCTATTTTTTTAATAACACAATTAACTTGAAAATTCAATCACAGAGTCCTCTCCTAACAATTGAACTGAGCTTTTATACCGGAAGAAACTTCCCATTTGATTGGTACATTTAAACAATCAACTTGCTGGCTTATTTACATATTTACCAACAACACAAAATTAAAAATAAATAATGACTTATTTAATATTTAATATTTATTACATTATTAAATTTCTAAAATAATCTTTATCGTTCATTTAAATTTATTAAACATTCTTTTAAAATATTCTTACTTACTTGATTTTAATTTTAACTTTTATAAGATTATTTTTAAATAAACTAAGTATTTTTTTATACGTTATATTTTTAAAGCAATATTTTTAAAAATCAGATTTAATATTTCACATTGAATATCTTTATTTTTATCTCGTGATAGCTCACGTATTATTTATAAATTTTATAACATGATTTTTAAAATAGTTCTGCAACTTTACTAAACAACTTCCAAGCATGTGTGTGTATATTTAACTAACATCTGTTTTTTTTATAACACAAGAAACGCTTGTCATCGTCTAAAAATAAACTAACAATTGCATTTTTTAAAATAAATATTTTTTAAATAAATAAGATATTATAATAGATTTTAAAATAATTATCCAATATTATTAAAATCAAATATTAGTCTTTTATTTAAGTACTTACAATAATTAAAATATTTATATTCTTTTATAATATTATTTTATCAACAATAAATATATGCATTTAATTTTAACTTGTCTTTTAAACACTTTTAGCTTTAAATACCTATTTATTAAATATATTAATGCAGTATTGATTATGGCCATTTTTTCCCAACTATATATTATAATCATCATCATTTAAAATGTCTCTCTCAATATCAGCACAATTTTACATATCAAATACTCATAGATTGCTTTAATTAAACTTTTTGAAATATTACCATAAGCAAAATTAACATCACATATTCAAATATATCTTAAATTTAAAATTTTTAATAGATTAGCACAAAAATTAAATGGTGACCCATACAAAAGGGCACATATTCCCCTCCTTCGGATAAAATTTTAAATTTAACATCTATCTTCATCTTCTTTAATCCACATTTATCATCTTCATCTTTCTTATCATTAAATATTATAATAAATTACTTTGACATAAAATTTTATAAAGCATTGAAACATCATCTTAAATCTCAATTAGAAAACACTTTTAAATAAAACTACAATGATTTCTTTTACTTTATAAATTAAGTTTCACTTTTCTTTACTCATCTCTTAATTAGGTAACTTTTATTTTCCTAATATTATTATAACATACCAAATATTTAAATTCCTTTAAATACACCTTTGACATAAACTAACTTGTAATACATATTCCTATAGTTAATACTATATCTTAAATTACTTTATGTATTTTACTTCCAAACTTATTGCTAGTTTCATTAGCAATTTTATAGATCATTGTTTAATAAATCTATATACTTCTCATCTTAACAGATTAACTTGATCTCTTAAGATTGATCAACTTCATGATCACTACTATAATATAAATTAATCTTTCAGAAGATCTACTTACATATAATTTAAATATATGAGTCTTTATACTTTATATCTTTATTACTCAACTTTTACTTAAACATATTTACTTTAATAGCTAATTCCACATTTATTTTAGTCATTCTGACCAAAATTTATTTCTCCCAAAATTATTATTTATTAACTCAATAAATAATATCTTATTATACATATTTTGTAAACTTCTTCAATTAAATCTTTATCTATTCTGCTAACTCATTACATATAATAAATTATTTCCTTATGTAAAGCACTATATTTAAACATTACATTAAAATCTTTGTTCACAATACATTTCTTTAAATTGTAACTCACACTTCAGATGGAAATGGAATTAAACTCCTTGCATTATAAGTCCCTTTTTCCCCATCTGGTGTGGTTAACATAAATGCATTCTCCCCTACTTTGCAAGATATTCTATATGGACCTTCATATAGACTAAGAAATTTTTTGAATTGATTTCTTTGTAGGTTGCTAACATGGGGTGTTCTAACCAGAACTAAATCATTAATTTTAAATGGATGTGGTTTATTATGGGCTTTCTTTACTCTTTTTGCACCCATAATATGAAGCTTCACTTTAGCTTGATTATTATCCTCATCCCTATCAATTTGTTCTCTTACAATTGGTATAGGCGTTTTAATTAATAAGGGCTCATGTCTACCATAATGCAAACGAATAGGAGTGAAACCAGTGGACTCATTATACGTACTATTAATATAGTTAATAACCTCAGGGAGTTTTTGAACCCATTTCTTATGATTATCAGCTACATACACCCTAAATAATCGACTAAGCTCCCGCATAACACGTTCGCATGGATTAGATTGAGGGTTTCTTATGGAGCTCATAACATGTTTGAGGTTTTGATCTTGAATCCACTCATTCCATCTATTCGATATAAAAGCAGTAGCATGATCTGTTAGTATAATTTTTGGTTTTCCTACTAATGGAAACTGATAATTCAGCATGCATTTTATTACAAAATGTGCACTAGTCTTAGGCACAGGATATGCTGCTACAAACTTACTGAAAACATCATAAGTTACTAAAATAAATTTCTGTTGTTTAAATGGTGGTAGAGGCCCGTAAAAATCAATAGCCAACAATTCATTAACTTGATTTGGAATAATAGGCTGCATTACACCAACATATGATTTGTTACAATATTTAGACTTCAAGCAAGTAGAACATGTTTTAATTTTCCTTATGACACGCTTATACATTTTATCCCAATAAAAAATAGATTTTAATACATACATAATCTTTGGTGCACCATAGTGACCATAACTACAATGTACATACATAATCAATTTGTCAATCATAGAGTCAGGTACAACTATCCTCCATGATTCCCCCTGATTTGAATTTAAATTGTACATAAGTAAATTCTGATACATCTTATACTTGCTAAAAATCCTTTTAATAGATTTATTCTTACTATTTTTATTGTCATGATTATTTAAGATAGTCATGATTCTATTTAATTTATGATCCTGACCTTGAATCATAGTGAGATTATTATAATCATCTACTATAGATTCATCCCTGACTACATCCACACTACTAATAATTATATTTTGAGCATTAGGATGTTGGGACATCAGACAAATAGGGTGGCGGCTAAGAATATCAGCAGGGATATTCTGTCTCCCTTCAATATAGATAACTCTATAGTTGAATTGTTGGAGATACAAGCTCCACCTAACAAGTCTCTCATTACTGAGGTAGCTTTTGTTCAAAAACTCCAAGCTTCTATGGTCGGTCAACACAATTACTTCTGATCCCAATAAAAATTGGCGTAATTTCTGAAAAGCCCAGACAACAGCTAGGGTTTCCTTTTCAGTAATAGTGTAATTCAACTCAGCACCTCTTAAATGTCGGCTCAAGAAGTACAATACATGAGGTACTTGATCCTCATCGAGTTGATACAACACTACTCCTAGACCATAGTAACTACTATCTGTCTGCACATAAAATGTTTTACTAAAGTCAGGATACATTAAAATTACGTGTTTTAAAAATTTATTTTTAATTATATTAAATTCATTGTCATGTTCAGCAGTCCATTTCCATTTTTCAGCTTTCTTTAATAATTTAGATAAATTGATAGTATCTTCCGCGAAATTTTTATAAAACCTATTATAATAATTACACAATCCGAAAAATGATTTTAATTGCTTTACTGTTTTTGGAATGGGAAAACGTTGAATAGCTGCAATCTTTTCAGGATGGGGCTGGATTCCATGCTCATTTATTAAATGACCTAGAAAAGTAATTTCTTTGGCTGCTATTGAACATTTTTCCATATTAATTTTAACATTCTGCATTTGGCATTCAGTAAAAAATAATTTTAAATGTTGGATATGCTCATGTAAACTATCAGAAGCAATAACTATATCATCCACATACATGATGATTTTCTCTTTCAATTGTTTCGAAAAAATCATGTCTAAACACCTGATCAAGCCAGCACCACTATTAATGAGACCAAAAGGCATCCGTCTGAAAACATACGACTGGCCTTGAAATCTAAATGCTGTATACTGCTGATCATTCTCATGCAGTGGTATTTGCCAATAACTAGCTGTCAGATCAAATGTAGAGAAAATTGACCTCTTGTGAAATTTAGTTAAGAGCTCATGTACGGGTGGAGGAATGTCACGTTCTGGTACAGTTACATTATTTAACATACGAGCATCCAAGCATACTCTAATACTGCCATCCTTCTTCTTCACAATAACCAATGGGTTTACGTAAGGAGAAGGGCATTTCTTGATTATATCCCACTCTAGCATTTTGTCAATTTGACTCTGTACCTCATCCTTATATTGGTAAGGAATTGGGTACATCTTTTGATGGAAAGGATCATTACTCTTCAATTTTATTCTATGGGTATATCCCTTTATTATACCAGGAATTTTAGAAAATATATTCTTATAATTATACATTAATTGATATAAATTTTCACCCAATTTAGAATTTATTGCATAAACATGTTCAATTTTAGCCTTTATGCTGGCATCAATTAATGTGTTCTGTATACATAATAATTGACTAGAAAGGTTATGCATACCATATTCAAAATTAAGCCTTTCTTCTTTACAAATAAAAATCCTATTATAAAAATCTATCTGACATTTATTCAAAATCATGAAGTCAGCTCCTATTATGGCTTCATGTATTAATCCAGGCATAATAAGAAAAACATGCCCAAATTCAGTATTATTTATTTTGAAGGTAATCCAGACTTGTTTATTTGATAACTTTGTCCTCTTTCCATTTGCTAAAGTTACCTGGATCTGTTTTACTGGCAATGAGGGTATATTCCCTTCTACACTCACCAGATTTTGATACATTGACTCTGATAATATGGAAGCTTGACTTCCGGAGTCAATTAATGCTTCAACTCTAATATTATTTATATGCAAAATTACAATGGGACACTGATAAGTTATAGGTGGTTCACCTATAGTAAAGGGCTCTAGATAATCAATATCAAGATCTAAAGTATTCAGCATCCACATCTGATCGTTCCCCATTTTGTTAGCACCGGGTCCTTGCAAAGAGGAACTAACATACAAAGACCTTTCTAATTTAACTTTTTACTACTAGTTTTATTAGCTGGTCTTTTGAGAATTGTGGTCACACCACTAGTAGAAGGCTGATTATGCGAATCATCACTTCTATCCCTATTTGTATCATATTTTACAGATTTCTTAAAATATGGAGACATTCTATCTTTGCCTTTGTACTCAAATCTTCTCTTAAAACCTCCAGAAGATCTCACCCCAGTATTAACACTAATACTTGACAATGGATAATTATTCCGATCCTTATTTACCCTAAACCTATTATCCATAGATAACTCTGCTACTTCCAGAGCATCCAAGACTTCGGATACTTCCTCAATTGACCCACGGTCAGCAGCGATTAACAATTGTTCCACATTTTTAGGTAGGTTGTGCCTAACTATCCGGACAATCTGTCCTTCCGATAATGGACAAGCAGTCAACGTCTTCAGACGCACAGCTTGACTCCTGAAAAAGCTGGTGTAGCTGCCTTTGCTAACATGGTACTTCTCTTGGGTAATTTGATACCGAATGCAATCCTGTTTGTCGGAGTTCCAAAAGCTCCCAACAATAAAACATTTGAAGTCACCATAAGTCATTGGCTTCTCAAACAAGGATTGCCACCAATCTTTAGCAACTCCATATAAATGATTGCTACACACGGCCACTTTTTCTTTTTCAGATAAGGAACATATTGAAAACAATTCATCCAAATTGTTTAAAAACTCTGAGGGATTTTCCATGTATTCCCCTTTAAATGGTTTCACTTTCATAAACCTTAGGGCCATTGAATTATTCGCACTTCCCTCATGACTAATCACTTCTCTAGTCGGTCTATTGTCAATTTCCTTCACAATAGTATTTCCTGACTGATTATTATTATTACTACCTTGCTTAACTAATTCTACATTATTTATTTGTGAAGAATCAATATAATCCATATATGCCTTACTACTTATTTTCCCTTTAAATACCTCGGCTTTTGCATTACTTATACTTTTCATTTCTATTTGATCATATACTTGCTGAAATTTCCCTTCTAAGTCCATTTGCTCAAGCACTTGCTTAACATATCCTTTTTGTTCTTTTCTAAACTCATCTAAATTCTTGTCTAGAATTTCTTTATACTTGTCATTATTCTGTTCTATCATACCTACGTGATCCTTTATATCCTTTTGAATGCGCTTTATATTCTCTCCTACTTTCGATCTATATTTATTTTCATCGACTCTTTTGACATCTAAACCCTTAAATTTTTCTACTAACTCCTTCTCTATTTCATTTTTTATGTTCCCTTTGTTCTGAACTAAGGCACTCTTAACATTTTTAATATCATCATTAATATTACTAACTTGGTTCTTAACTTCACCAATCTCACTATCCACTTTTAACTTATAGTCATCAATTTTTAAAGTTAAATTATTATTATTAATTCTACATTGATCAGTAGCTTCTGCTATTTGATCTTTTAGACCTTTAATTGTGCTTTCTGAAAATTCATGAAATTTTCTTTCTAGTAATTCTTGATTTCTATCATCAATTTTAAGTATTTCTAATTTTAAAGACTCAACTACTTCTTCATTTTTATCAAATCTTATATCTATATTATCCATTCTATCTTCCATTTTTTTATTAAAACTCATTACAACTGCAAAATCCTCTTTCATTTCTTCTTTTAAAGAATCTCATTTAATATTATTTTTATTACTCTCCTCTTTCATTTCTTTCATTTCTTCTTTTAAAGAATCTAATTTAATATTCGTATTTATATTCATATCTTTCATTGAATTCATATCTTGAATCATTACTTCCAAATATTTCTTAACATCAAACATTAAGGAATGCTCTACATCTTTCTCAGTTTTCACTACTTCTTTCTCTTTAGTTTTAAAAATTATCTCTTCTTCCTCCTCTATTTTACTATCCACACTTTGAGTATTTTTTAATATTATTTCTGAATCTGCTAATTTCTCTATTTCTTTACTCTCCACACAACTGTTATCTTCAACAACAAAATTGGACATTTCAACTTCTAGATCTTTATCCCAATTATTCATTTTTATATTTTTAAAATTCAATTCTATTATTATTATGCAGTATTTATTATCAATATTTTTCAAAATAATTCCCTATCAACCTTCCCATCTCCACTCAATTCACTTCTACAATTAATCATAAAATAGTATCTTTGAAAACTCTACACTATTGATCATTAAATAACTATATAACTTCCAATAACAAAATTGTGTCATATCATTTATTTTCACACCCATGATCCACAGACAATTTGCACATAATATATAATATTAAATATACATTTCAAATATTTTAAGAATTGATATGGTCATATCACAAAATAGTTGTTTGCCACACTTCCATAGTTTACATATTTATTTACTTATTAACTTAAAATCAACATAGTATTAAATTTCCAAGAATTATATTATAGATACCACATGAAAATATAACAACTTTACTAATAAGATCTTTATTCTACTTTTATAATCAACATCTAATCAATTATAAATATTGTTATAAAATACTAATTATTTATGTTTAATAAACATACTAATCACTAGCCCCTAAAATATATATTTTAATACATACACTATTTTTATTAAATGATTTATACCTATCTCTCTATTCTCCTAACACATACTAACCCTAAAATTATGTATCCTAATTCTTAATTAAATATCTAGGCCTAAAACGTTGAGCGCCAAAATCCTTCTTTTCCACCTATCGGGCCGATAAAATTGTAACTCTAATATATCAGTGGCCCACCACGTTGCCGGCGCCAAAATCCTTCTTACCCTTTGTACCCTTACTTCTCGATGTATAATATAGTTTGAAATACAACTAGCTCAATTAAATTATAATGCTTAATTAAAATTTGCATATCTATCTTTAATATACTTTTATATTATCATATTCGAATTAAATTTATTATCAATTATCAAAATCAATATAGCTCTTTATTGTGTACTAATTAAATAAGTATTTATTAAAATCATGAGACTGTGAAGTAAAGTTACAAAGCAATAAGTAGATTTACATTGAGTCAATATCTCCCAAGACATTGTCTCAATGGCATAAGAAATACTGTCCCTTCCTTATTAACTTACTACTACTTCTACAGCATTCTTATGGCTTTAAATAAAATAAACTATCTTTAAATGTAATAAATAAATAAATCTTAACTTATATGAAGAAAATATAATTAAATAATCTCAGGCTCTTTTAATTATCTTAAAGTAATAATAATTCATGTAAATAAGTATGATAAGGGATTTTATATCAAACCTAAATACACCTAACTTATTCTAATAATAATAATACTCAATACTAATCTTAGGGTATAACTTAATCTTATCTATTTCTGTTATATCATCAATCATTAAATAAATAATAATATGTATATCTTTTATTTTCATATAGTATCTTAATTTTAGAATAGATCAAAATCTTACAACTTAATAATCTGTGGCAATAAATAATATTGTACTCTTATATTGTGCATTATAATTACTCTATGACCATTGTAATATAATGTAATAATGTCAATCAATTCTCATAAATGATAATCAGGAAAATATTGTATTTATTCCTAAAATAATATTAATAAATTCACATTGTGCAAATATTATGTTTCTTCAAATTATCTGCTGTCAAATGATGTGGTGCAAAATAATGAACTCGACACACTTTTAAAACAAATTAAACAAATTTATTTACATTAACTTTGATTAAGAATTTATTTACAATATTTACAGTTCAAATTAGGAAAACAAAAGAAAATAAAAATAAGAAAATAATAATACAATATGTTTACACTGTTATTAATTCATACTCCTAATAAGTAATTATACATTCTTTAAAATGCTGTACTAATAACATTGAAGTATGTTTTCAAAACTTAGACTTTAAACAAATATCAGTGAACTTTAATTATTACACAGAAAAAATTTATGTAAACAATGTTTATATAGCATATGTAAACAATTAAACTTTACTAATTAAATTGCTACATCACTTAAATATTACTGTTACTTATTTCATCATGTACTAGTATGGGTTTACTCTACTATCAGCATTACTTTAATAGCATAATATAGAAACTAATGTATCCTTGTAATGTAATAACAAAGAATTGATTATAATTTTATATTTCACTTATTGCAATTCATGTTACATGTTTTATCAAATATGCATTACATATATGTACTGTTAAAATAATAATATTTAAATTATTCATCAATTTCAAATTCATAAAGCACTATATTAGATAATTTTATGATTCTTTTCTGTGTGAAATTATTACTTTACTTTATGTGTTATTCTACTCCTTCTTAATAAACTTTTATCTACAAAAACATCCTCTAAAACTTATTTAAAATT